>JAYRBW010016008.1:0-12984 GCA_036023295.1 Invenusta paracnida | reverse complement strand
GAAATTCCTCGATAGGATCGGCCGCGGACAGCGGTCGGCCGGGGACCCTCCGGTCCAGAATTAGAAGAAGAAGAAGAAGGAAATTATGCATACCATCCTCTTATACTTCTTCTGTGTCAGAAACATCATAACCTAATACACCTTCTAGAATATGCCGTCAGAATCTTAAGTGATATATTATCAAATTCCAAAGCTATTTTTAGACTAACGCATTTTATAGGCAAAATGGAGGGAATGTAGGTATAATAATTCCGCAGATTTCTTAGCTAAGGATAAATAATTTTACTAACATTTTATATCATTCGAAAGCTAAAGATTTACAATTTACAAATATGTAAACTGAAAACCTGTTGCTACTATTCAATTTAAACTAGGTTATTGTAGTTGTTTATTTATGGAGTCACGTGATTTTGCGCAGCTTTTTGATTGGATATCTGATCTTACTTCGTCGACGAAGTTGCATTCTATTTTGGTTTTCTGTTTTGCTTCTATTCACTCCATAGACTTTAAATGGATTACCTATGGTTGTTCTATTTAAAGTCTATGTTTTACTCCTATTTCTATGTTTATACGTTAACAGCTATATTTCTTTTCAAATAGATATCTGGACGAGATAAATAAGAATTTTTATATTTTATAGACATTATAGTTATAATTACATAATATAGTTCAGAGTAACTCAATGGCCTAAAATGACCAATATCAACATATAATTATATGCATAACCATGTACTCTTTAGTAGTGGTCAAGGCATGTTCTATTGCTCAAATTTCCCTACAAAATATAAATTAAACACATAATAACACATTATATGGTATACTGAGGTACTAAAACTGCATTTTCCAAGATAGAGTTGGTAGCCATGTTGGATTTTGTGATCAAGGTGATGTCTGACCTAAATATTATGCATTCCATTGTATTTCTCATGCTAGGATTATTTGAAAAAGACTCAAAATTTGTATTTCTAGCTTATTTAGGTGAAGAGATATTCAATGTTATGTTTTCCATGATAATGGAATGTATCACAATATTATGTTTTCCATGATAATGGAATGTATCACAATATACCCGCGATCATGTTTTGTTAAACTTTTTTAGGAGTACTCATGTACATGTGGATGAAGAATCAAAAGAGTCTAGTTTATTAACATTTTTTTCCTGGGTGACATTGTACATCAAATGTAGGCTGCCTTTACTACTTCTGATGTCAAAATTCTATGAAACATTTATATATATGGTTAAAATATTCCTTGAATAGATCTCAATAACCTAAATACTTAAAATTATTACTAATATATTTAAGTTCCATTAATATTATTAAATTTAGAACATTCCCCAACATCTTTTTCATAAGTGTGACAATCTTATAGCTTTAAATATATTCAATCTTGTGTTTTTGATATCTTTGTATATTTTGATTTATACACAAGTTGTTTCCTTTATAATTGGCTCCCTATATATTATGACCTAATTTTAGTATCTAAATAGGCCTTCATTAAAATATTTAATTTTACACTATCTATTTTTACATTTTCGTATATTTTAAGAGCTTTTTAAGAGTATTTTTTGGATTTATATAATTTTTCAAGGAATCATTATAACTATATGTATGTGTGTATATATTATTATCATATATTATCAGTGCCGTAACCAGGATTTTCAAAGAGTGGAGGTATCATTTGAAAAGGGCACCATTTTATTTAGTACTTTTTAAATACCCGTTTTCAAATCATACCAAATAATTCTGAAGGAGGGGCATTGGAGGCACATGCCTCAAATACCTCATGCTTATAGTTACGGCTCTGATTACATGCACTGATTATATGCATTCTATATTATCATAATTTTTTCTTAAATAGTCATATATGAACTCCTCAACTATCTAAATTCAGACTTTTGCTTAAGGTCTCAATAGTATAAATGTCGACAATGAATTTTCAATTATAAATTACTGTGTATATAAAAGTTTGCAATATTATAATCATTGTTAATTTGCTGAGTTATTAATATTTTTCATATTGCTAGTATTGTTATTTATGTATTTATTTAAAAGTCTAGTTAAATATTATCCGTAAAGTTAAAATTTATGTTTGTTATAATGAACATATTTCTACTTATTATGATATTTTATTTAATAAAATTCTTTTTTAATAGTCAATAACAGCCTACAGCTACTAAGCTTAGTCGTGTATTCAAATGTTTAACAAAAAAAATTCTTTTGGAATATATAAGTCAGTTTATATTCTGATAAATTACAGATTCTTGTCTCATATTTTTATACACATTATTTTTACACAATTCATTAATTTGTAAACGATTGTTATGCTATATATAGTATTATTCTTGCTCTACATATTAATTATTTGGGATTAACTGATTTTTTAATGTTTTGATATTTGATTTTTTGCTGATGTAATGTAGCTTTTATAGGAAAAATATATACCTTATGAATATTTTATAAAGCGCATTTATGTTGCTTTTTTTGCGATGTGCGAAGACATCATACGGGGTGATTCATAAGTCCCTACGACATAGAATTATATAAAAATACTATTTATTTTACTTAATTTGTTATTAGTTTTACATCTATGGTTACTGTTATAGACATAGAATTTTATATGAATACTATCTATTTTACGTCATTTACATCATTTGTTATTAGTTTTACATCTGTGGTTACTGTCTATGGTAAATCAATCATTTATTTAAATAGATTTCAAATAATATGATTGCATCATTTACATCATTTGTTATTAGTTTTATATCTATGGTTACTGTCTATGGTAAATCAGTCATTTATTTAAATAGATTTCAAATAATATTATAGCATTATTTCATTATGACTGACCAGAGTATCTATACCTTAGAATTTCGAATTTTAGCTGCTGTATGGTATCAAGAATCTGACAAAAACATAGCAGGAGTGAGACAATTAAAAAAACGATTACGAGATAGATTTAATGGTGAGCCACCAGACATGCGTATTATATTTTTTTAATAAAATTCTATGCAGTAGGGACTTATGAATTACCCTGTACCAACATATATTATACAAATGCCTTATAATGTAAATTATGACAAAAATGTGGCGAGAATAGTTTAGTAAAAGATATGTTGACAACTTAACCATAGATATTGAATAATACATATAATCAAATAGACATCTGTAATCTAAGGAAATTCAGAACAAAATTGAGCGTCGCCATTTTATTGGTTTTTCTGTAAATTGACGCATTTTGTTAGGCAATTGAATATTATTTTTGAATTTTCTTACATTGCAGAAATAATATATATTTTATTATATAATACCTATAATATGCCTTACTCGATGTCCAGATATATTTTTTAGTTTATGATTTAATTTAATTTAATATGATTTCTAACTTCACAGATTATCAAACATAGATATATCAAAATTAAGACATTTCCATTTTAATTATAATTTCAATTACAGCATTTATTTATATAATGTGCTCCACGTAATAAATGCTATAAACCTAAGCATAAAATATATTCTGTTATTTACAGAATAAATATTGTTTGTTATTACTTTTTACAGGGTACCAAATGTAACTAAAAAAAACTATGAATTAAAAGTAAAGATATTGACTGTTTTGTTTTTAAATTTATGATCAAATATTAAAAACTATATTATTTTTCAATTTCTTGTGAAATGTTATATTATATATATAGGTAAATATATGTGTGAGTGCTGTATAATATATACGCATATATTTATGTAATAAAAAAATTAATAATTTACATAATACGTAATTATAGTGTTAATCTTTAAAACTTTAAAATATTTACAGCAATAGTTACACAACATTGTACTTAATTTCGGTAGGGTTAAATTATAGATAATTATTTCATTTTCTTATTTTTTATTGCTATTTATTTTCCTACAATATACTTTATTAAACGATTACTTAATATGTACTTCATTTTAATAAAAGTATCGTAGAGTAAGTAATAGTAATTCTAAGTAGTTTACCCTAACTACTCTATCATGATAAATAGTACCTTTATAGTCTGATTTTTATCAATTTTTTTATAAAATAAGAACATTTAATCTATATAAAGTTTAAAATCGTATGTTAAATATTACAAAATCGTTTTTTATATTAAACATAATAAAAAGATAATAATGCATTAATTTTCTTCTTCGTTCAATATTATGGATTTTGGAAAAACTATAATGTACAATTAGCAAATTGTAAAATGTAAAATGAATATACTAAATGGTAAAGAAAGGATATTTTGAAATTGTTACATTTTTTTTAGCTGAAGAGACATTGTAATATGTTTTAACAAACCCACTTTAAACGATACCTTTAAGAAATTTTAATACTACCCGTTTTCTTTAATTTGAAATTTTTCCCTAATTAAGTGATATAATTTTAATATCGACAAAATTGAGGCTATATTTGATAAATCTGTTATTTAAATATTAAAAACTTAACTAAAATTACATAATCATTATGAATAAAAATACATTTAACAAAACTGCGTTTCTTAAACGTATGTTCAATTATTGAAGTAAAAAACTGGAAGTTTTACGCTATAATTTACATAGACTCCCTAATTAATGGAACTCACTTCACTTTGCGCAGTTGAGTTTATTCAAGTTAAGTTCAGCTTGATGTATATATGTACCTATATTGTATAATATGTTTCACAGAAATATGCACAACTAATTATTTTAATAATTATGACTGTGTTGCTGGACTTAAAGCAGGTAGCTTTAATTGGCAACTCTATATATTCCATAGTAATAGTCTAGGCGTAGTCGTTGATACTACTAATAAATTAAAATAATTTGAATATTCAGAAGTTTTCGTCTCCGCATAATGTCATTTTTTCTACTCTAAATAACATAAACCCCCAGTGTGTGGCTTCGTGGGTACTTTTAAGTATATTAATACAGAACAAAATATGAAATTATTCATTTCAGTTTCTTAAAGGTGTGGTCATAAAAACAATTATTATAATGACAGTTTATTGTGAATAAAGTGTAAAAAATGTTTAAACAGAAGATAGAAAAAATATAGGAGAAAGACATGTATCTTTCAAAGTTATATAAAAAAATAATATATCAATAAATCAATAGCTCGCTTATAATTTGTGAAATAATTGTATTTCTAGTTAATTACTAATTCAGTAGACTTCCGAACTAACCAACTAACATTAATTTTACACATTTGGAAACAATAAAACATCAGCTATCTTTTGATGTAAAACTGTAAATATTTATCGATATTACAATATTTTCTTTGAAATGTATAATTTTAACCATAGAGTAATTATATCATCATTATAATATAGTGCTGATATAATTACTCTATGGTTAAAATTATATTATGATTTTAACTTCATATTGCGAAGGTTTCTATCTGTAGTCTTGCGAGATTTATGTGTAGAAGTGCCTATTCACATATTAATACATAAAAACTGCAATATTGATCCATTTATCCAACTGTGTGCAATGTTTGTTTTATGAAATGCGTCAGATGTTTTAGCAGGGAACATACTATACATACTTACATAGATACGTAGAGTAGTTGAAATTGCAATGATTGCTAATCTCATGAAAAACGTTTGTGGGAAATAGGTCATTTATCAATGAAGAAATAATTTGTCATTTTCTTTATAAATGTAATACAATTTTAAGACACTTTACACGCCTATATTAAAATACATAAAATAGGTAGGTACATCTAAACATGTTATCAAAATATTGTTATATGTTTATTTAACATAACATTGATTGAATATTTTTTACAACAATTAAAGCATATATTATTTGAAATTACTTTGTATTAACTTGGAATATAAAGACTTAGTTCTGATGATTGTTTGAATTGTATAGATGACATTTTTATAATGCAAACAAATATTGTAAGAAACAGTTATTCGGGCATGCATGTTCATTAAAACCTGATTTATGACTGGTTTTTAGTGAAAATGTGTATAAAATTAACTATCAAGTATTTGTACATTGAAAGATGGGAACAATTGTGACATCTTTTATATTAAATTATAAAAGATTCTCACTTATACAGAACACCTGAGGAGCTGAAAAACAATAACATTGCTCAATAATGATAAAAATACTAAACAGATTATCTCAGTGTCTATATATATAGAAACCAGAAAAAATTGTTTTTATATTTTACAAATTATTTTATTGAGATGTAAAATATATCAATGGTCTAAATCTTAGAGGACAGGGCGCCTTATAGTAGGTGAATGATTTTAAAGGAGTCTGAGAAGAAGTGTTCAATGGCTAGTTTACAGAATAAGGCCCTGTACTAGAGAATAATCTCAAACGAAATTGAAAGAAATATTTCAGGGACTTCTAGTAAAACTTGCCGATTGGACATTCAACATCAGATGGTTCTCAGATCCCAAAATATGTTATAACAAAAATCTTCGCAGGCTAGTTTTGTACGCTGTATACTCTATGCATATAACTCTAAATGTAAGTACTTTCGCTGACTGCATTCGTCGATTGTGAAGCATCGATTTCTGAAACAGTTGTATCAGTGGTTTCGTTCAATTCTACATTAGTTCCACTTGTGGCAGGGGGGACATAAAGACGCCAGGCGACAAAGAAGAAGATTGTTGCCCCGATTTTGAGTGTCACAAAGTAACCAGCAAGCATCACTTGTAACAGCCGAGCGTTGTAGAAGGCGCAATTACCTTCAACACCGCATTTTGAGCTCCAAAATCGACAAGATGCATCAATAATTAAGCCCGAAATGATTGGCCCGGGAATTGAGCCTGTAGTAGTGGTTGAAAAGAAGATTCATCATTTAAATATCACATATACAATAAAAATATAGTAATATATACAACAGTAATACATAATTATTATACAGCCAGAACACAAACAAAATTAATTGTTCTTGATAAAATTTACTCAATTAATAAATTACTTCGCTTTTTGTAATTAACATCAATAGGTCAAATGAAAAAGGTCTCCCTGGTAATTAATTATCGTTAAATTTGAATAACTTCTTTAATATAGAATTCAAGATTGCATTTAAAATATAAAAAAATAATCTCAATTATGTAAGTTAGTAAACAATTGTTTTGTTAAAATCTTTTTTCTTTCGTAATTTTAACATTGAATTTAATCATTAATCATTCAAGACATAAGTCAAATAGTGCTTTCACAACAGATATTTACCAAATATGCGAATTATAATTAATTGTAATCCCAAAGCTAATGTCTGTAGGCGAGTCGGCACAATCCTTAGCTCAATGCTGTTCACTGGGGCTTGGTCAAAGAAAGCCAAAAACAAGCTGAGGCACAGAACAATTAAAAATCCAGCTAAAGAGCCAACGCAAGTGCTGGTGCAGGAGCCTTGGACAGCCTGAATGGGAAGAGAGCTGTTGTTACCTCCTTGAAGACACGAGCAGTTGGAGTAGGTCTTTAAAAAAGGAGAGAAGAGGAGAAGAGAGGAGAGGAGAGGAGAAGAGAGGAGAGGAGAGGAGAGGAGAGGAAGTTATACCTTTGTATCTCCGGAACCATTTTTTTGAAGACATCCAGCATGGCAGGGGCTGAAATAAGTGACTTGATCATTCACACTGCAAATCGGGTTGTACATTAAGAAATCGGAGGAGCAGACACAATTTACGTTGCATTCTGATGTCATATTGTAGTTTGTATTGGATCTATAAAAGTAAAAATTTCCTTATAATACTGATTTCATAGCTACTTTACTAATTAAAGATCAAGAATTAATTATATGTATATATATATATTAACTATACATTTTATTGTTAGATTTTACATAGAAAAACTAACCTACTGTACGATACATCTTTTGATGAATATAGTTTAATATAGCTCTTCATTAAAGCTAATTTTTATAGTTTTTTCAAACAATCTAAAGTATCAAATAAATCGTTTTCACGTGCGTGAGAAAACGCTTCAAATAAATTGATTATATTTTAATTTTACTGTATAATTGTGTACATTATTAAATTTACCCAATAATCTAAGCATGGAACAGACATTTCTATGAATTAATATTTTTTTCTTATAGAGTAGCTTGATATTTTCATCATTATATGTTTATTTTCACCAACGTTCTCATTTTGCTGTATATAAACATTTTATCAACAATATACTCATTAAGTCTCTTTAAAATCTTCTGATATGTTATGGAAATTCGGTATTTATTCTTCTTTCATTTATAAATAAAAGAAGAAGAAATACTGATTTTCTATAACATAAAATTATAATTTAATTTTTGTTTATTTAATATAATAGTCTTAGATAATATAATCGCCAAGAAAGAGACTTCCCCTTGTCTCTGACTGAAATGGCGATTTTTTGCATTTATGATTCTGCGATTGGACTTAATAGTGCGTTTATACTTTTTACTTGGCCAATAGATTTATTATTGTTGTTATATTTAAAGTGTGAATATTTAAAATAATTATAAAGTGACGGTTTTATACTACAAATGAATATTGAGTAGTTATGCAAATGTAACTTTTACGCTTTATTTAAAAAAAATTGGAGGTATTATGTATACATACATATACTGCTATTGTGTTTTGCAACAGTACGAGGGATGTAGATCGCTAAAAAGACCCAACAAGATCAAAACAGTGCTTTTCAGTTTTCCCATATTGTTAGATGGTTTATGTATATAATATAATATCTGATAATTACAATTTCTAACGACATTAACACTATTAGAAGTACATACCGGACTTTATTGGTCTTCTATATCATATTAGTCCCCCCATTATTTATAACCTTCCTGATAGAGTAGAAATAATAAACTTAGGATGTAGTTAAAGGAAAATGTTTTGTAACATATTCCATTGAATATATTGCCAAACATATATTTTTAAGACACAGGTATAATTATAAGTATTTTTACTATTTACAAAATCATAAGTTAAAAAAAAAGTTTTCTACAATTTAACACTTCCTATTATTCGTGAATTAATTGTGAATAATTACATATAAAGAATTTCTTCAATTTCGAGAGAGATATGTATTATTTTTTATAAAAGGTATGTTTTCCTTCTTTTTTATTAAATAGGTGTAATTTACAGTAGGGTAGCGTTACCATTCCTTTGGGTGTACAAAAGTGAAAATAATGCTTAAAGTTATAAGATATTATTTTATGTATAAGATATTATTCCATTTGTTCATGAAAAATATGAGACTTGGATAATACAATTTTAACAGTATACATAAGAGGCCTTTAAAGATTATTTGTACTTGCCTCAACGCAAGATAACACTTTAATTTATATATATTATATGTAATATATTATATAACACATACGATTTGAACGCGCTTTCAAAATCCTTCTGAATGAAATTGACTTGTTCGTTAAGATCATAACTGACTGATACTCCAGCAACTGGGGGTGTATTGCAGGAAATAAGAATACCGATCTCAGTTGGAATCTGGATCAGACTAGATATTGTTATTACTAGGAAAATTGTTTTCACTAGTGGTTTCTTTAGTCGGATGAGCAAACCACCAGCGAGTGTACCCAGTGCTCCACATGATATTGTAGCGCCGCCTGAGAGGGGAGGACAATATTTAAGCATAAGTCAGAAGGGAAATGCATATATTCAAAAGAAAAATATTAACAAAATATAACCAAACATTTTCTTATTTTTTGTTATATTTTGGAAAATAGGAAACATAATTTATTTTTAAATAATTTCAGGCCACACATGGAATCCGAGCATGAAACAAATTTGAATATCAAAAATTCAACATGAAATTCATTAAAAGAAACATTTCGATTCTTTATAATTAAAACTATGTTGAAAGCTCTGTGTTTCTTATTTAATAGTTTTTATATCTAATAATATAGAAAGATGAAAACTAAACATTTTATTTTAATTTTTCTATCTTTTCTCCATTTTAAGTGAAAGTAATTTTTTTTATATTGAGGTGCTACCCTCAAGTCTTTTGTTGGTTTAAAAGCAACAAGTACAAAGTTATGTAGCTAATACTTACAAATTAAATATATCTAGAGAATTGAACACGATGCTTTTAATCCTATAAAGCCTATCTCAATAGCCCAGAAATTAGTTAGGTATACGTATATTCTATAATTTTCTATTGAAAGTATGAAATAGCGATTAAAATAAAAAAATACAAACGTATTATATGATATGAGTTTGAACATATAGAGTAATTAAACACCGAGATTTCACTCATTGATTCTGTATAAAATTTTGAACTTATGCTATTTTTTAACCTGACCGAAAGCTCTTACAAAATAATGTTTTAATTACTGACTGCGGTTAAACAGTTTATGTAGTAAAACAGTTAGATATATGTACAGGCAATAAGATATTATTTACCAACAACTTACGTAGGTATGTTAAATTGTATAAAAATGTATATTTCCTCTAAAAATAAAATTAATATAAATTTTTAATACATTGTTTGTAACCCATTTACATGAAATTTATTAAAATAAAAGGATTTTATATTGACAAAATTTGCCTCGCGATGTATATGAAATCAATAAGAGTGAAATATCTGTGTTTAATTACTCTTATGATTTTGAACATGTTTCTGGTATTTCATGCAATACTTAAAGTTATGCTTTATATTTTGTTGATTAAAAAGTAAGACACAATATAAAAATAAAAATATTTTTACATGCTGCTACTTTCATTAAATCTCAAGAAAATCTCGTTTAGCAAAAAGCAATTATTAATTTTATATTTATTTCCAGTAAATAGTAATGTATTTTATTGTATATTTGAAGATTGAATGTGCAATTCGAATTCATAAATTGTCATATATATGTATATATCAAACATAAATTTGTATGTATAACATTCTCATGGCTACTTGTTTACCGGCATAAAGTGGCGCGTCTTGGGCTGAAGTTGAGAAGATTATTTCCAATATTTTTGGTCCAAAGCTTGCTAATGAGCCGATTAAACAACCTGAAATAGCAGAAATTAGTGATACACCATTAAATTATATATTCACATAAATGCATAAATATATTATATAGAAAAACTATTGTAGAAAAGCACTTGATATCTATGATCCCGAATGAGTGGGTATGCGGTTATTTTGTTTTTCAAAAAGAATATATTTGATATGCTATTTTTACCGGAGAGATGTATATATACTTCAATTAATTCAAACGTATAAAAGCTATAACTTTTAATGAACAACCAAATGGGACATTTTAATATTTCCATGGTTTAGTCTATTAGCGAGTTCTACACAGAGGTATCGCCTATATAGGACGGAGAATAATTTTTGGTTGTAGCATTCGAAAAGAAATTTATTCAAACTGTTTATCACGAAGGCCCCGATGTCAATTTAATTAATCGAGAATATTAGCAATATTTCTTTAAAGCATGCTTTTAAATCAAATGTGTTGTTGCCTTTCGAGGATATACCTAATTATATTCATATTCCCAAAAATGGTTTCCTATTTTCTATTAACCATTTTGTACATACGCAACCCCTTATGGTAACACCGTAAAAGTGAAACAGTTTCTGAAGCCAACTGAAAGTGGAACCGTATTAATTATATATACAGAACCGGTTTCAACTTCTTTATTAGGTCTCATGAGCCGTACATAGTCTCGAAACAACGCTTTTGGTAGTCAGAAGTGGTATTGTACACCCTATAACTGCAAAGTAATATGAGAGCTGTTCTTTAAATGTAGGTTAAATTATTTCACTTCTAGCAGGGAGGGCCAATGGTCTAATAGTTAGTGTGCTTCCACATGTTATAAAGGAATAAAAACATCTCAAAATAATTTACTAATATTCTCCTTTATAGTTTAAAGAACATCTCAAAATGCCAAGAAACTTGACGCTATTTCTAATCAATTATAATTAGCTTAACTAAATTGAATATATTTACTATTAGTAGCTACCTGATATTCTACGGGAACATCTTTAATTTACTATTTTAAAATATGTTCCTTAGATTATATAAGTTGTATACATTATCATATTTCATTTCTTAAGAGGTACTTCACACAACACCTATAATTATATCATTTTGATATTATTTATATTTAATAATAAGTTTATATATCTAATTATAATCATCCTGTTTGTATGTACAATTTAATATATTCTTAAAGATGGATGCAAATTAAATGATACTCAATTTACACACTTCAGGTTTCACGAATGTATAAACGCCAACTTAGGCGGTGAACTCCACTATGCTATGTAAACGCCTCGCTACGGGTAAACGCTTCTCTATATATAACAATTAGTGACATATTTCGCCTGTATAATTTACGTTGAGTGATTTCACTGTGTGGGGTGATTCCATATTACATTCCTGTATATTATGGTATGGATAGACCAGTGCATTTAATTTTCCGTGTAAATTTATGGCGATAATTCGGACGCTTTGATGAGTGTATGCATAATGAAGTTCAACACAGATATTTATTATTTATAAAGTAGGTAGTTCACATATAGTGCGTAGTTTACTCTTTCTTTTCTCATTCCATGGTTAACAGTAATGATAAAAACAAGTTTTAACTCTGATATTTTGTCGTAAGTATCGTGTTTCCATCCTTAAACATTTCACAAAATTCATAAATGTTATGTAAGAAGTTGCGCAACAAAAGAAATTCTTCCTACTTTTGTCTAACACATTATTATTATTAGTATAATTTGTTTTGTGTAGGTATGTTGTCTATTTGAACAGCCGAATGCAGCACACGATTTTTCCGATTTAGTCATTCTACTAAATTTAATGAAGTCAAAATGTCGGACCACAATATGACATAAAATATCACTAATGTAATGCATTTACTTTTTAAGAGACGAGTTTTTTTAAATTATTCTATGCTGTTAATAAAGAAACGTCTATCATTAGTAGTAGGGTAGGGTGATGTCGAGAACAAAGACCCCCCCCCCCTCGCGTCCAATCAGAATTGAGACAGCGCTCAGCCAATGACACAGCTGTAAGAGTATAAAAGGGAATGCG
>JAYRBW010016007.1:18615-34353 GCA_036023295.1 Invenusta paracnida | reverse complement strand
AAAATTGTCTTAATAACTATAGTTCCCGTAAATTATAAATATTTAAAATTTATTCATATTTAACAATTCCAAATATCTTTTTAATTTTATAAGTGAACGTCTGAAAGAGTAATGACTAATTTGTAAATAATGTTTATATTACTAAGTCTCCTTGCTTCATTTTACTCATTTTAAAAAAGATCAGTTTTTAAATAAATTTTTCTACGATGAGATTGCATGCAATCTAATAATAGCTTTGTATATATTTTACTAAAACTACTACTCAATAAATATGCATCGAAAACATACATATATCAAAATAGTCTTCTGCGTTTTTTAACTATAATGCGTTATTGTTTTTCGATAGATACGCCAATCATACTAAAAAGATAAATTCACTGTGTATATAGAATGCACGTCAACCGAGCTCATCGAATAATATTTTCCGGCTGATCTTACCTCAATAAAGGCAAACATACTTCAATGGGAATCCAATTTCTTTCCTTTTTTCACGCTTCATTGTGTGATTAGCCCTGACTTAGGTTCTCACTGGTACATTTGATGCCTTTTAATTTAGCGCCTGACTGAATTTTCTACACAGAATCCCCATTCTATCTTACTTTGTAGGTCTGACAGTCATATAGGTAACAGTCTTTATGCTGTATAAGTTATTATATTTTATATATAATATTTTCAATTTGAGCCCTGTAAGTATATACATATGTTTCAATAATTTTAAATTATACATTATAATTTATACAAATTATATTATTTTCAACTCTATATAT
Source organism: Invenusta paracnida (assembly GCA_036023295.1). NCBI lineage: Eukaryota > Metazoa > Platyhelminthes > Proseriata > Coelogynoporidae > Invenusta > Invenusta paracnida. The sequence goes on along the minus strand of JAYRBW010016007.1, from coordinate 33,586 downwards.
AAGTGAATAGTTAATAATTTTACATAAAAGCTACTTATATTTTTCGGTTTAATGATACATACATTATATATATATTTCTAATTGCAATGTTTCTATTTATATAAAATGTGACACATAAGGACTGTACATGTAAGCTATGCTTTATCTATGAAGATTCTATTCTATTTTATAGTATATTATATTATTTCACAACTTAAATAACATTTGAATTACAGAAGATACAAACGTTATGTGACATAAGCTGTCAGATTTGCCGTTGCGTTGCCAGTCTCATGATATGTTCTTTTACATTCGAGGGATTTGTTTCAGGGGCCACCGTGTCTCTCGTTAGGTTGTTTATGTACGAGAAACGGCGACCTTGACCTCTTCGACGGATTGCTTTGCATGACCACAGGATGACTTGGTGGAGTGGTTGAGAGCAGGAGAGCTCAGATCGGATTGCGTGCCCCACTAGTTTCATTCGACGCATTCTCATCAGCTCGCTTGCCGGACGCAGTTTTACCCTTTCGTAGAGGGTCTTGTTGCTCACACGGTTCGGCCAAAGGATGTTGTAGGCGACTCGGAAGAGACCGGAGTGCGTACTATCGAGTTGCCGTTCCAGGCTGTCATTGAGGGTCCACGTCTCGGAGTTGTAAAAGAGCTTTGTCTCCACTGTGGACTTGAACAGCTGAGTTCTCAAGGGGTCAGGCAAATATGGAGAACCCCAGATAGGCCTCAGTCGAGATAGAGCTGCCCAGGCCATCGCTCTACGTTAAGAAAAGTCCTTGCGACAGTCGACGATCCAGCCTTCAAGGTATCTAAAATCGGTACACTTCGGTAGGGACGTTCTTTTTCTGTTCTGTCGTGGGAGTGGTAGTATGTCGGCGTCCATTGTTGTTGGTATGCGGGTCTTTTTGTACCAGTAAATGTAACTAGTCTGGGCTGAGGTTTGCGAAACTGAGTGTTTGCTGATCTCATACTACATGTCTATGAGTAAAGTCAACAAGTTGAGGAGTGTTTGCACCGGAGGTATTGCGAAGAGTGCTATTGAGCACCCTTCTGTTGAGGGGTATACAGCATATAATATAATATGTTATATTATGTTATGTTATGTTATAAATAATGTATAACATTAAATCAATGTAATTTTTTTATTTTTTATTTAACAGTTTTTAGAATAAATATTATTTCAATGAATATAGATATAAATTACAAAACGTTAATTAAAAACAAGATTATTTCCAACTGGCATATATACAATTTGAAACGTCAATATACCTATGAGATATTTTTTCGATTTGATGGTATTTTATAATGCTTTAATAGCTCAGCTTTATGAACTAATTTCGTAAATATATTGTATGTTAGGAACATATTATTGTTGCCCCTTATATAGTTCAAAGAAGAAGAAATTCAATTCAATATTGGAACTGCAGCGACTGTCAAGTCAGTGATCTAGAAGGGAGTGAGGAGAACTAAAAATTAGCGCCTTTTGAAATCCACCAATACTGTTGATACTGCGGTTAGCTTCTATATAGTGTACCGTAGACATCTTAATCCCAAAAGAATTTTTAAACACATAAAACTTTGTTCCACAAACCCTGCCATCCTTCCCCTCGTTATCTATTAATTCCTATATTCTTCCCCTTTGTACTGTTATACATATTTATATGTGGGTTCTCTTTGGTTACTTGCATACATGTGAAAGTACTTACTACTTACATATAAAGGCTCATTAACAGGTAATTTATTGATGGGGGCATTCTGAAAATGGCGATACAAAAATATCATTTTAAACTATGCCAAACGTTCTGTTCAAGAAGTGCATTCATCATTCATTTTATCTTGTGTATTGTGTTAATAAATCGCATTCTATTGACACTAATGTAAATGGCGGATTGTAACCTGAAGTCCATTGAAAGATATATTAATTAACAACCTTGGTTATAAAATATTAGTTAAAAATGAATTTGATAGTCTTACCATCTGGTTTATACTACTTCTAGATAAATATTCCTTTTAATCGTGTTTTCATGAGTTTCAATGAATACATTTAATATCAGAAGTAAACTTCATTTTCATTAATGTAATGCATGTTTAATACATATCATTAATATACATGAATAGTTAAATAATAGATAATTTTTCTAATTTTTTTCTCAACTTTAATAGACTGTGATACCCATATTATTGATTAAGTTATGCTAAAAGAGAATAACAATATAATTGTTGCCCTTTCGTTGATTCAATCGTACTTTTTTACTGCACAAAAGTTATTTTTCATAGTTTCCTAAACATATGTATTATACATATTTTTGACGTCAATTTTAAAATGCAATCATATATATCTAATGTTTCCCTTACTTATACTTCAGCTATATATCTATATATATTATCTACTATATATACAGTAAGATATTAAAAATGCATATTTATTTATATTCGTTTTTGACATATACATATAACCAACACATATTATTGTGAAGTGAAAATTTAAATATCAAACCATCGAAACTAATTAGTATTATAATTTAGTCAACTTATTGCAGACTTTTTCTGTTTAAACGTACTTTGATGTACGTTTGAAATGTAACTTGAACTTATGAAAAATATCAACTGCAACACGAGAAATGCATCCCCGGAACTTATATTATCCTAACATTTGTATTATAAATAATTGTCATCATTTAAGTTAAATAATATAAATCAATTAGGCAACTAAATTGCTTTCTAAACTTCAAAGAAGCTTATTTTACCTTTTACTTAGGTGGAAAATGAGTTCTAATTCATGTAAATTATATTTTAATGGCTTATTAATCGTATTGTATTTCAAAATTAGATGTATGACTTTGTTCTTTAAGTCTTTTTTACTGGTTTGCAATCAATAAAATATTTTCTCACTATATAGCAAGTTAAAATAAAATATAAATGCATGAAATTAAAGTCATAGATAGGTATTTTATAAATAATTTGTTCGAAATTGATTTTAATGTTGCAGTTAGAAACATTCTTCCTACTCTTTAGTATTGCATTTACATATATATTTGCTCATATAATTTTTAAACATGCGAAACAAAATTTGTATCTTTATATTCATTTTAAACTGTGAAAACTAAGGAAAGTACTTCTAAAAAACTCGTTAAGAAACTCTAATGAAAGGAATGTGATAATTTTATAGAATTAACTATTATTGAGTCTATAGTTTGACCGGTAGAATCCAATTCAATCCAATACGATAGAAATCATAATTTTAAAATCTCTTCTCACTACAAAAGAAAGGAGCTACAATACAAGTATCAATCCCAGTTTCAAGATTAATGTCATGAGTGAGTTTGGCTTGTCCGAACATTTATAATTTAGTAATACATCTAGTGGAATAATTAATATTACTATCAATTTGTTTATAATACTTTTGTAATACGCTGTCATAATAGAACGTTATATTTACGAATATTATATTCTGTGTGAGTATTTATGATATATTAATTTAAATTATGTACATTTTGATGTTTCCACGTAAATATCAATATGTTATATAATATGTACATCCGTTTTCATTTATTATGTGGATATATAAAACCTTTATTTGTCGAAATATATTCTATCTTAATAAACTTTGTACATCAGCCAAACCTAAAAAGTGTTTCAAAATTATTACAGAACTTATAATCAAATTACTATGTGAATAATAGACTAATTACTGTGAATTAAGTTCTCTTTCCTTTTCAAACGCAAGTAACCAGACGCGGCATGATGCCTCCAAAGTTGAATAACATTAAAACATAACGCGTGGCACCGCACCCTACGCGGTCTGTGTAATAGATCTTTAGACTTACTTCAAGTGAAATCTATATTTACTGTTTACCATGAGGTGGAGGAACCCAAATTTGAATATTTACATTAATCATGATACTTGTTTTCTTGTTTAATCTTTGTTTATCCAGGCTGTATAGTAACTCACGTGTCAAAGATGGTAGTTCCTCTCTCAAGTAATCCTGAATTTCTTCTTTGATAGACAATTTCTCATACTGCGCCACATTTCCAGCTTCGAGAAAACAAACCCGTCACAAATGTCACAAATCAGGAGAATATGATGTTTCAAACGATTAATATGTTTGTTTGTAAAATATAGTTTCGTTTGATTCGACCATGAGGCATAAAAAATAAATTGCAACTAATCCATACATTTTGATAACAGAGTCATCGTTGCAATAGTTGCTTTGTAGCCGTCTAGATCCACCCACTATATTACAATAACATTTACATATAGTAAAATTAGATAAAAAACTACCATTTAAAATTGTGGCTTGGAGTTTCGTCTCAATTTACAAAACGCGCTTTTTAAAATCATCCTTTACTATCATCTTCATTTAAAATCTTCTCAATTACTAATAATGTCAATAATTCTTCTATATCTACCTTGTCTATTAAACCACCACTAATTTATTTACTTTATTTCATAGAAACAAAGTTATACTAATTCTAAACGATAGATAATTGTTATTTATTAAAACTACACCTTTTCTCAGGCAAATTAAAATAATTTCTAGGCAATTTAAAATAACATTCAACCAAATGAAACTATTATCCAAGTATTTTAAAACTTTATCCTAACAATATAAAATATTTTCGAAGCAAATTAAAATTAAAGATCAATTTATACAGCAGACATATTTTAATGTTATATAACATGACGAAAGTACCTCAATTTTATATTTAACATTATATAATAAGATGGCAGAAATACGTAGAGGTGTTAAGCGGGGGAGTAAACGTGGGCAATATTATGTTCAAACAGTTCGAATATGGCGTCGTGTTGTGACTGCGGCGGTTCTAACTGACTTACATGTTTCTCCTATTTTATCAAATATACACTTGATATTAGTATAATTTTACTTATCTCATATTCTTGCATTGTTGATAAATTTGACATTTTTAAATACATATATATAGTAGTGCATATCATAATTTATATACAACGGTTCGGTTTTACTTATAAGCCATTATCAGAAAATATAAAAAATGACAGAAAATAAATAAATACATATATTTTACCGACATTATAATTATAAAGTAAGCTTTAGTATATTTCCGCTAACGGGTACAATCTATCGAAGGAAATACAAACTATTAATCTAAACACAGAATAATAATAATGAATAAATTAATAATTTTAAATATATAGACAGCCTAAGTCAAAACTCAAATCGTAAATTGATACAATAAAAAATTACTCAGTTATATTCTTTAACACTTTGTACTGTAATTGTGAATATATATATATATATTATTAATAATAATACTAATAGTTTTGGTTATCGTAAGCAAAACCGAAACATTGTAAGGAAAAATATCTCTTTGTTTTGAATTTCATTTTTAAATCTTGTAACATTCGTATTACATGTTTAAAGATATTAATTCGCTTGGAGAATATTTTAAATTGTTTTGATAATATATTAATTTGGTTGAATTTGCATCAATCGATTATAATTTCTTTTAAATTGCTTGGACATTATTTTAATTTGGATGAATTTTATTTTAAATTGCCTTGAAATTATTACCTGGTTCGATTTCCTCAGATGAACCCATAAAGAAAAGAATCATGTGCAACATAACACTCATTACCAATTGATTAAAAAGTCTATTACGAATGTTATAAGAGTATAGAAAATGTATATTGAGGTCCAGAGAACTATACAAAAGCTAAATTTAGATACTACTTCTGACATGTTTTAGTTCTTTAGCGGCGGGTGTGCTGTTGGTAACATATGCTTTTATAGCGCGAGACTTGTGTTTCTTATCTGAAGCATTGTCTTTATAAGCTCAAAATGACATTATAGGGGCCATTTTTTACACTGTATGGAACCAATTGATAACAAAGCGTTTCCGCATTTCCGAAGTATAGGGCGAAGAAGTTGGAGAGTGGGGTGGGGAAGGAAGAGCCGCGGCTCATACATAAATAATTCGTCAATTATTTTATTAGTGAGATTAATTTGTGTTGAGCTAAGTGCACATTTTTGTGTTTCCCCTAATGGTCAGTAACCTATATACCAACTTATACTAACGATCAGTATCAACCAGTAAGTGTATCTACGATTAATTGAACATTCATTGTACAAAATAAGTCAATAAAAATAGGATACTGTATATATATACTACTCATTAAACCATATATATAAAGTGCGTGCAAATATTTTAACACATTTTATTGAACATAGGCATCTGTAGTGCTCTTTCGTGTACAGTTTGAATTAAAATAGATTTATGATTTAATGTAACTTTGTATAAAGTGTACGCAAATAATAGGCACATAGGTATAGACATTTTTGCTGTATTGTTTTATGAAGTATGGTGTTAATCAACATTTAATCAATTTTGTTACAGATTAGTAAAGTACATACTTATGTTTGTGTATTCGAAATGTGTATTAAATTTAAATGCTGAATATTTGAAAAATAGTGACCTAGCATTTAGTGACCTTGCAAAAAAAATGTGACCTAGTATTTCTATTTAAAAACTTAATTATTAATATATTTTATACAATCTTAATAAGATTATAAATAATAGGAATATTACATGTCTGACATGATTTACAAGAATTGATTTAATACAAAAAATACCCCGAATTATTTTGACTCCCCAATGCTTGCATTACTATTAATATTTTACAAAATCCCATTTCTAGATTATGCTTCTTGAGGAAATAGAAAACATTATCCTGTTAAAACATCTCTGATTTGTATATAACGAAAAAAGAATGTTTTATGTTAATCTAGATTATTTTATATTTATTCGCATTTCACCTTAAAACATATTTTTTGTTGTTATATGTGCATATGTACATATCTTACATATAAAATGAATTCATATTCTATCTATCAAATTATGTAAATAAGCTCTTATTATTATTATGTTACGGCAATACCACCAGTAGTATATTATTAAATACATAATATCAATTTTATTACTCTTACCATTTAGTATAAACATTTTAGGGGAAAACAATCCTGAAAGAAAAAAAATTTGAAGCGAATTCTGCAATTTTAGTGATACACTGTGAAGGATATTTATTAAAGAATATAGTTAAACGGTATATTTAAATGTATATATTTGAATAAACCATCCACTAACATATTTAATTCCTGATTTAAAATTTGAATTTATTTAGACATCGATGAAATATATAATAACATTCATTGAACAAGAAAAACATGAGTGTGATTTATCCGAGCGTTTTAAAGAAATATCCAATAACTGGACGTTTTATATATCTACATTAGATAAACAGAGAACACAGTAACAGTATTTCTCTGCTGCTGGCATCGCACTCAGTTGTATCTACATTAGAATCAAGAAGTAATTTATGGGCTATTTCATGAGTTCTAAGACTTATATGAACACTATATGTATTTTTAGATTTAATATCTTTGTTGCTAATTTGTTTTAATGTAAGCAAGTTTCTAATAAATTCCTTTACTATTTGTCCTTAAGAATATTCCAATTTTAAAAGACACGAAATCTAATAATAAGATAAGAAATTATAGGTGGATTATATTACATAATCATGAATTAATAATTATTTTTATACACATGCATTAATAAAAACATTTAGATAATCGAAGAGGAAATCTTTATTCTAAGAAAGGGCTAAGGGCGGGTCTATGCACTTCTAGTGAGAAACACTTTTTACTAACTATTGCATGCTCTCAATAAGTAAGTTCCATTAAAGGCAATATGGCATCGATCATAAGAGCTATAACACCCGTTACAAGCACATGAGATCAGCGTTGCCTTAGTCATTAAGCATGTATATTATAATATACTAAAGTCAATACTAATTTAGCTACTTCAGAGTAAAAACTGGTGTGCACGCAAAACAAATTTTTCCTGAACTTCGAAGACACTGCATATAAAGGTGCCAATCGTTGTTACTCGAGAAGTTCATCCAAATCGCTTTGACGCTCCTTCAAATAGTTTTGAAATAAATAAACACAAAACGAATCTATTTCAAACAAAATTTAAAAAAGGTTTTAAACCTTATTTAGTTAACGGTTAGTATATCTATAATTTTTTTGAAAGTTTTTCTTATATTTTATATAATTATTTTCAGATTATAGAAACTTTTAAAGTTAGTACAGTTTTCTCATTTCACCCTTAAATTTAGTATATCTTTTTTTAATTATTTAGGAAATAGATGAGTTTTAATAGTAAAGGAAACTATACATATAAACTTAATTTCCTTTCAAATTAATTAATTTCAATTAAGATATTTAATAATATATTTAAAGTTTCTGTATTTACATAATATAGGTATTTCGTTTTTTATCTTTATCTTTATCTTTATAGGTTCAATGAAGAGCATATTTCAAGCTACCAAGCTTAATTGACATGATGAAGAACTTCACATTATTTTTCATTACGTCGTAATAAATTTTACTTCAAAATAGGTCGTATATCTAGTATCTAGTAAATACTCGTTTATTTTTATCGATTGAATAAACACTTCTTCACTAATTTGCTTTTGTAATTATTTATAAGAGTGTATCAAAATTACCATGAATCTATTTGAAGATTCATTGAGATTCGACTGTGGGTTTAAATATTCTCCATTCGACCTGCTAAAATTGTTGTTATTGAAGCGCTTTAATATGCAACGAGCAAAATGCGTTTAACTTAACAAATTTTATGAACTACATTTTTTAATTTTTTTAATTATTCAAAATAATTTATACTCGATTAAATATAAAGAATAAATCGAAATTTTAAAAATATAAATAAAATGATTTTATAGACCAGCTTAGTATGATACATGAGTATTTATATTTTTATACACTGGGTTTAATGCGACTGTAAAATAGTTTTTACGATTTATGAAGAGATTGTATTTTTACGTTCATTCAAATATATAATATTTACGATTATATGATGAATATAATATGTAGTATATGAAAAATAATTCAGATTGTTATCTCGTATTCTTTAAAACATTTCCTCCTCATTTACATTTTTTATATAATTATAGACAATTGTTACATCCAAACTTTATTCATTCTTTTCATTCTAATTTATTTAACTAAAATATAAAACTTAAAACATTTGAACTTTGGAAATTGCAAATTTATTAAAAGCACGGCATTTGCAAAAATAAGTTTTCAATCTTGGAATCCCTCTTATTGTCTTCTATGTTTCTATAAACGCTCACCGCTTTCGACATGCATTTCGGTATTCACTTTTCCGTTCTTTACAATTGATAGACCACGCTACTTAAGTATAATATGCACCGCAGTTAGGTATAGCTGCTAATTTGCCTTTTTGATTACAGATGGCGACTGCGTGCACCGCAATTCAGGCCTTTCTATTGTAAATTTTGTTCACGCATATTCTGCATTTGCAACTACAGCTCTTTGATGTGCTTATCATGCTTTTAATGACAAACTAATTTGTTTCGCTGTGATGAATTATCTACAATCCAAGTTCTTTTCAAGCTTCAAGTTTTCTTAATTATATGTAATAATAATATCAGGTAACTTCCTTCGTTTTTGTGAATAAATCATATTTGAAGAAGCCGCTTTCTCTCACCCATATATTTAAGATATTCTTACAATTATCTTCTCATAATAGCCAAAGAAACATGGTATAGTTATCTATCTGATTTTCTATTTATTTATGTGAATAGTGGACAAATTTTACAAAATGTAGCGTACGTTTTCCAAACATCCTGGTCTGAAAAAATGCTCTTGTATATACGCATACAAGATTATACACGTATGTCAGTATCCAAAGAGCACCCCAGCATTTCATTTTGTTTAAATCTACATACATATAGAGCGTTATGTTTTCTTTTCAAAGCTTTCATATTTCGAATATTTTATAGATCTAAATAGTTTCCTGTTTACAAATCTGAAAAAATTTACTCTGTAGTATATATCTAATTTCCAGATAACACGAAATCAAAGGGAATTCAAGCTCCCTTCGCACGAAAACTCGAAACCTCGGAATAAAAAAAAATGCCTAGATGCAATACTAGCAAAATGTTATTTTTAAAATCCAATTTTTCAAATCTGTGTAGCTTTCGCGCAAAGATTATTCCTGTTTATAGTTTCCAATTGTAGTTATATTTTATTTCGAAGTGCATTCAATTTCATTCACCTTGTAGAAATAGAGTCTTTTTCCTCTTAATTATGTGTGCTACCTTCAGAAATATTTTTTAATGTTGACATTAACGTAATTATCATAGCCAAAAAGAAAAAAAAGAAGATTTTTGTAGTCGCGCAATAACGATATTATTATTAATAATAAACGTGTATAAGTATAAGTATATAAATGAAATGTTTATAACTGTACAGAATCAAAATCGGTAAATATTAAATTCTAAAATATGAAGCATAAAGTGCATAAAACGATTATATTATAGTAAAATAATTTTATAATTTGAAATGTACACATAGTCATAGAAATTCCACGTAGTGTGAAAAAATATTAAAAGGTATTTAGAGTTCCCTTGTGCCATTGTTCAAACGATCACGTGATTTTGGGTGTATGTTGAGTTTTCATGTGTGTTTGCGTATCATGTTATATATGGCATCATTTGAGGCGACAGTGCGGTTATAGTTGGAATAATTGTGTTTCAGAATATTACTCAGAGTATGATGACGAAGTTTATATTTGAAATATATTATTGAGGTTTGAATTTAAAATAATATTAATGATTTCGTTTTAGAATTTTGGTTTAAGAGGAAAGGGGTGAGCTAATCTCTTGGAATGTGAAGGAAAGTCTAAGATTAAGGAGTCTGAGAGGGAAAAAATTAGAGGAGGAATGTTTGCTAATTTCTCTGATGAGTTCAAACAATGCACAGAAAATTCTTACCCAAAAAATTTACAGAACATAAAACGATTCAAGAAATAACTAACTGATTATTGTAATTTATTGACTAAATATAATGATTTTAATGTCTTTCTAAATTTGTTTAATTTGTGTGTTTCACTACTCAGGCAATATTACATTATTAATTATATTTAGTGGGTGAAAACACTCCAACGATAGATTTGATCAATGCTAGTATGTATCTAAGTTATTATTATCTTGATTGTTGCTAAATTTCGATAACATTTTGATAACAGTATTATAGGCATATCTCCAAGCATGACGAAATTATATGTATACAGGAATCGGTTGACAAAACAGAAATTAAAGAATAGAGAAGTTAAAGTATGTTAATACAATTAAAAAGGGAAAATTGGAATATTTAATGACTATATTTATGGTTGATTGTAATATAACAAAAACTAGTAAGTCATCTTAAATTATGACAATCTGAAATATACATATATATATAGTATATATAATAAATACAGTTACTTCTTAAATGATTTTGAGATTTTTAACTATACTTACTCAGACAAACTATTTTAAATATTACATTTAAAAAAAGCCATAGATATGGGATAACGAACAAAACCTAGTTTCTAAAGCAGTTGACTGCAGAGTGAATGTGATGGGTTCGAACCTGGGTTTATTCTAATTTTAAGTTCTTTTTTAAGACTGACAACTGTGTCAGTCGACAGAATAACAATTTGAAAGGACTTATTTGGGTTGATACCAGATCTTCTATGAGGACCATTACTGCAAATGATCGTCAAAGACTAAACATACCCATGGAAAGAATTTCTAGGTTTACTAAGCGATTTGTGCGCGCGTGCTTCAATTATTGAAAGTAAAAAGAGTAAATATAGATTTAAATGTTTGTTACTACAAGTTATTATAAATCGAAATAAATATTTTATTAACATTCATATATAAATAATGTCATAAATTTAAGATAATTCAATGCTTCTGAGATATATATGATGTCTTAAACTTAAATTTATAAAGTCATCTGATTTACATAGTCACTTAAATATTATTTAAATTATCTTAACTATTCATTATTTTAAAATATATAAGCAAGTTATAACAGAAAATATTTTTATTATACTGGTTGAAACTTTTTCGTTAATACTTCAAATAAAATATAATTTATCCTTTTTATTCTTTGTCTTCATGGAGCGTAAATTTGGGGTTTGTATATTGATATCACAATTAACAATGCGTTTGACTCAGTATAGTTGTGATAGCTTAGCGATTATTAAATTTGGATTTGGTGTTTCTGTTTCTATATTTTATATTTTATATAGAAAATCTATGGTATCTTAAGAAATTAAAAAAAGGGAAAAAAATTGAAGGTCAAATACACTTTTCCCTATCTCTGTTTCTTTCCCTTAACGTCTACTCTTTTATGCCCTATCGTCTAATCGACTTATTTATAGTCAACAATCTTTGCCTTTTATATTTATACCCGGGTATTTTACGAAGTTAATGCTGATACACGAGTTTCGCCTATTATTACCTCTGTCTTCGCGGTTTTAAAGAAGTAGACTTGATGTACATTTTTTCTTTTTAAACAAATTTACTGAAGAAAAACAGTGAAACAGTCCTTACTATTGCTTGAAACATAGACTCCGTCTTACGATTATTTTGTAGTCAAATATTTACCAAGTTTTAAAAGTTTTATAGTATTATTAGTTAAAGAAAATCTGAGGAAATATTCAGGAAGTTTTAACATCTACTGCTGAGTTTTACAATAATTATTACCTATGCAATATATTTCAATCCATTGCTGTAAAATTATTCCTCGAGGAGTTAATGTATGCAAATATATACAATTTAAAATATAATCTTTATCACTTTTTATGCCTTGCTTATTTTCATTTTGGTTTAAGTTCAATTTAAATGAAAGTAAATCTCTTTATTAATCATATCATCTTTATGGAATCTCTATAGTATTAATATCTCTATATAGTAATAAATCACTAGTATTTATATTTTTATGGCTTAAACTTTAAACTGTACTTATACTTTCAGACAAAAAAAATAAGAGACAATCGTGGTAACAAAAATGAAACCAGAATTTTAATTTTTAATTCCGCGTTTAACCAGAAGCTAAACCAGCTTAAACGAAGTTAATTGTAAAGCTTGAATATTCATATGAATATTCATACAATTAACTTCGTTTACAAACATTTACAAAAAAAAAATAGAAACGTATTATCCGAAATATAGCTGTAAAATTTAGAATACAAATGCATTTTTTAATATTCCATATAAATTAAGTTTCTTAAATAATGTTAGTACACATTTGAATAAAGGATTAAATTTAACGACCATGGACGTTATTTCCTACGTCTTAGAGTTTGTTGTTAGATATATAGACATTTCCATGAAATCAAAAGGAAACTTGTGTTGTTCATAATACGAAGATATACAGAAATATAAATTAAACAGATATTGCTGAAAAATATTGAATCTAAATATTATTGCAAAATTATCTAATAATGGATACTATATTTTAAAACTCTTTGAATTAATTATTTTCATTGTCCCCTGTAGCGTCATTCTAATTTCAAATGTTATTTGAGAAGAATAAAAACTATCTGGAAATTTTGAAATTATGATCAATGCTTTATTTCACTGGTTATATATATATATCCTATACATTGAGGCCAGATCACGCTGAACTCTATGTTTAAAATAAAACATTTAGAAATAAAACTGCACATAAAATAGAATAAGTTAATAAAATCCAAATTTTTTAAATGAAATTTAAACTTAATAAAGAGCATTGTTGTTATACCACAAAGACTATTTTCGTACTCAATTTCCTAACAATTAAATTTTAAAACATTTTGAGCAACGGTTCAAAAATGTCACCGAGCTAAATATTTAGAATCCTTCGATATATATTCTAAACGTATGAGACATTTGCAGGGTGTTGACAAATTCAACATTTTTCCTGAATCAATTATTTATCGAAATGTTTTCTTTAATTCTTTTAAAACGCTTAGGAGACACCCAGACCTGTGCATTATGTAAACTTTCAGATTTATCATTCTTTGCGAAAAACGTGTTAAATAACTTAACTATGTCATATTCATGGATATAGTTATTCGCAATAAAGTTTATGATGACAAAATTTTCTAAAATTATTCTCAGATATTATTGGTATATATATGTACATACATTCAATATATATACCTAGTATAGTTTGTTTTTAATATATAAAAACAAATATTATAAATGTGTTAAGCAATGTGAAACCTTTAATATATAAGTATACCAGTGAAAACAACAAAAACGACAAACTGACTTAAAGAAAAGATTATAATTTAGCACTTGCAGTTATATATTCTCACTGATTTATATGGAATACATTCTATGACTTTCTAATACAAAATGTGATAGGACTAATGAAATATTAAATACTATTAAATATTATGAAATGGGACACAAATTCATTAAATGAACTGGGACTGGTTACGATTTTGAATCATTTTAATATTAAAAGAGTAAAAATTCCTCTGGACATTATTATGCGGATCACTTTAAATGATAATGATAAAGATAAGTTCTGCACGGACCTATTACATTTATACACTCATTTTAACCATATTTAACCAAATATGCATTTTGACTCTGATTTTTAAATGAACAAATGGAGAATGTCTAGCTTCCGTGACCTTTCCCAAAATTATTTTTTGCAATTTCTAGTTTTATATTCCCTAATGTGGATACAAAGATTGGGTCACGTGATCACACTCAAAATATGCACTCCATTAGTGCATAAATGGACTACTTTGGCAAAATATACTTGTTATACATATAAAAATGCAAAGTTCTCAAATTGACAAAATTCTGATTTGTGTACTTGATAATAATCTACGCAGTGTAATACAAATAATTTTCTGACAAAATACATAAAACATAATAAAATTAAATATATTTGAAAAAAACGAAATAATTTTTACTTTTTGTATAAATATGTTTGACAATTTTTTAAATGGAAAATTACAAAACATATTCCTTTAACTACATGCGAAGTTTGATTTTTATTAGTTATATTAAAAATTATCGGGATCTCCTTGGGGGGGGGGGGGGGGGGGGGGGGGGGGGGGGGGG
>JAYRBW010016007.1:0-18605 GCA_036023295.1 Invenusta paracnida | reverse complement strand
TAGATATAAATGCGGAAAAGGTCCGGAATGGATAGGGTTAATAAACTTGCTAAAAAATGGAACATGCACTATGAAATGGTACAGTATCTTCAAATGTATGTATTTGTCATTAAGAAAATATTTCATCATACATCTCCCAAATTTTGAAAGATTTATAAAAGGAGAAACGGGACTTTAAGAGAGGTCGCGGTTCTACCGAGAATAAAAACCGTTGACATGTTACCTCTTCCAACTCCCCTCCCCTTTCAATCCGTAACCAAAAACATCCTTTTAAATGCTTCTAGCATGTCAAGGTGAATGTAAAAGCATATATTTACTCTGTAAATGTTTGTGACAAGTTTAAAAGGATACAGTACAGAAGGGGCGGACGGAAATGAAGAAAATAGGAGGGGGGTGGTAACATGCAGGTAATATGCATGCAAACAGAAGCTGCGGTACCGAACACCCAGTAGGATATGTGCCGCTTGTTACACACCAAAGATTTGTACGAATTTCTAATTTTAGAAAGGGAAGAATTTGAATGGAAAGCACGCGTAACATTTTGATATAAAACAACACGAAGGTGGGGGGAGGGAGAAAGCATGTATGACTACAGTCAGTACTGTCCCCAAGCGACACATTTTAAAGTGTTCATAGACAACGCTTCCAGGGCTCCAGTTGCGATCTTCCTTGCCATTCTAGCCCCTCACTTCTCTCTCTCTTGTTATTTGTCAGGCATATTTATGGTCATATATTCCGGTCGGGATTCTTTGGGGAACGTATCAGTACCGGTTTAATACCCTCTGATCAGCAGTTATTGATCGGTATAATGTATGGATCTTTACATTCGTATCTCCTTTAAGATTTCTAGAATTGATGTGACATCGTGAAAGTACAACAACGATACCTTTATTACATACATATTTTACTTTTAGCTTTCTGCAATCAACACCAAGCCACGCTATAAATATCATATATAGGTAACTAACAATTTTGACAAATTTATCTCTTTTAGTTTATCAGTAAAATATAAGTTACTTAAATGATAGTAGACATAGATACTGATATCACACTTCTGAAAGGAAAACACATTTTATCAAAGCTAATATATACGACTACACCTGAAATTAAAAAATATACATGCATATATATGTAATTTCATTTTGATTCAATATACTTTTGGGTTAAGTACTTTTACTATTGTAATTAATTATTCATCAACAATTATAGCTACAAGTAGGTAGTGTTGAATTTAAAATTTTAAACTTACAAATTAAAATTTGCTTGAATGAGAAAAGTAACATATGGGTACATAACATTTACTGGTATGTAAAATGATTTTAATATATAAACACTGGCATAGTGTTTATATTAATATTTTATTTTATTAAGTATGATTTATAAATGTTTGCAATAAATTAAATTGAAATATACTTTACCTAGACACAAATCCCTCCAAACATGACTAGTGTGTTAGTCTTTAAAACAAGAGAAAAGCAAGCGTGTTATATAGCTTTTATACTGTATCAGTTATAAATGGGTCCAAAAATGGTACCAAAATAAGTATTCTCATGGGAAATATTACTTAGCTGTATCCCAAGATTTCGCCTAAAGTTGCCATTACCATATAGATCGTAATTAATTTTATTTAATTTTGTGTAATTTATTTTTCTTATGAAATTAAGTTCAGCAATAACTATATAATATAATTTTATATGCCTACATTATAGAGAAAAAAATTATGCCAATAAAAGATTGTACTATTACAGAGAGTTATAAGTCTGTATAGAAATATAAAAATAGAATTTAATATTCGTCTGACCCTATGTTTTATATCCTCTCTTTAAAATAAATTTAGTCAAATATTTGTCGCAGAACCAGTTGTCAGACGAGGAAGTTGTCTGTACTATTTATTTTATCTTTATTATCTTGTAATTTTATTTGTATTTCAAAAGGAAGGATGAATTCTAATTTTAATAATTTATAAACGATGTGTTTTAAATGGTTTTTGTTGTAGTTTTAGCAAGTTGTAACTTCCTTAAAACTATTGAAGCTTTTATTATTAAATAATTAAGTAAGTTAGCTAAGTTGTAACTTCCTTAAAACTATTTAAAATTTTATTATTAAATAATCAAGGGAGTTAGCTAAGTTGTGACTCCCTTAAAACTATTTAATCTTATTACCTCTCATTGTGGACACTGTCTATATATTGAAAATCAATCGCATTTCTAATCCTATACAAATTTATAAATACTGTTTTTGTCGAACTTAATCGAGGAATATATTATTTTTAACTTAGTAACAACTTTTTTTATTTCAAATGAAATAATGTTTACAAGTCAATTTTAATCCCGCGCCCAGTAAGTTGTTCCAACTGTATAATAATGTTCTGCGAGAAAAGAAACAGATTTCTTGCTTCAACCAACAAAAGATATATTGATACATACGAATTCCTGTTATTAATTTGCGAAATCAATGTTTTGAATATTCCTGAATATATATACTGGCAGAAATGATGCATATTAAAATTTCGTACATTCTTCAAATCTCAAATAATAATCTACCAGCTTATTCCTGCTTTGCCTACAAGAAAATTCGTGATTCCACTAACGGTAATAACTTTACTAGATAAGAGAAGCATGTCTTATCTCAAAATAGATTCATTTTTATTAAATTCTGCAAAGCTGTGAAATACTGTGAACCTCCTCCCTACATTTCTAAATCATTACATAAACAAGCGCTTTCTATTTTTAATATTAAAGACCTTTATTTTAAAGTAAAAGTGCATTGATTTATAACGATTTAATGAACACATTTTTAGAATTAAATTCATTTTTGTGGAGGTTCTACACGCATTATTATGTATATTCATTGTCTGCAATATTTCAAAAGCATTATATTTTTCGACATTACGTAATTACTATGGTAATTCGCAGCAATTTTTGTGCAATCATCTTGATGGTCACAATAACCTGCGTTGTACCGAAATATAAGGCAGCTCGGAATTATGTATTACGAATTTTGAAACGTTTATCTGATCAAATGACCAGTCCCTCATTCTCGCGCTATTTGAGTATTTGGTGAATCTTAAAAAATAATAAACTAAATTGAATTGAATTGTCACATGAATTTTGCTTAAGTTGAGAAACTACTAGACTCTATAGATACCATTGGAGTTTGAAAACAATAAGAAGATTATTCTTTTTCATCATAAGGGGTATAATGTCCACAAATAACTCGCTAAGTGTAGTTGAAAATAACACAAATTTATAATAGTTTCATCAATTCGGTCAATTAAGTTCATCAATATTTCAAATTTTTATATAAGTACGTTCAATCGATATAGAAAAAAATATTATAGAATGAAAAAATATACATATAACTCAACATTTCTAAGTCAAAGAATATATTATATAATAGATAAAATATAATATTTAAGATGGCACATATTATAAGTGCATATTTAGCTAATAGTGTACCATAAAATATTATTACATATTGCTAATAACTTATATATATAGTATTTCTAGTCATCGAATGTGCCCCATTTTATTAAATGTTATGTTTTTTCAACTATAAATAATTATAATTTGGGTTGATGTTGATTGTAATAGATGAGGGGGGGGGGGGGGGCTCATTAGATTCCTATGATTTATAATAGTTGATTGACATAGATAAGTTGTTTATTACTTTGAGTTAAAATTTGACGACAAAACAACTTTTTTTATATGGTGGCAATAAATTCATGGAATGACAATAAATATAAACAGTCACAATTCAAAACGTTTTTGTCAAAATAACTGAAATGATTTCTTTTCTTATGCATTTTGGATTATTTTATGTCAGCTCTGAGTTTGTAGGCCTACTAAAATACTTTGAATTTGTATATATTATTATAAATATATATAGGCAAACGTTCGTGCATAAAGGGTTATAGACGTAATGAAGCCATTCTAAACATGTTTCGTTTGTTCGTTTTTGAAATATTCCTTTTAATTTTGGCTTGCATCATTATAATTTTGGTCTATATATGTATTCGACAATAACTTGTATACAAGTTTATACACTGTTACATTTATATTTGTGCATTTTTTACACATTTGATGTATTTTATTATTTAACGAAATGGAGGATTCCTTTCGAATAAATGTATTGTGATATCAATATATTAATATATTATAATTGCAATTAAGATTATGATTACACATTGTCATATATATATATATTTATATAATTATACAAACAGTTCTATTAATTATTTATGGGAATACAGAGGAGTAATTATATAAAACTAAAATTATTACTATGGTAACCAAATAACAACGATAAAACATTGAAAGTCAAGTAATAATCATTGCTGGCAAGACAAATTTTCCTTCCTTACGACTACGGATATTTTACGTTTACGGTTATGGCCACGATGATTTAGGTCTACGGATACGGTAACTGCTGTTTTACGGCTACGGTTGTGGCTATGGATAATTTATATTGCTTATTTATAGAAATTGTCTACCTGTATTTAATTTAAAACATTAAAATATAGAAAATATATATTTTAGATATGTGTATAAATGCAAATGTTCTATAATATATTGTTTCAAAGCATCGTTTTCACTCATATTTTGTAAAACACATATGTACATTCCGAAATAAGAATAAAATGAATAAAAATGATTCAATAGCAGAATTTTTTTTAAATAATTTCCTGCTTAATTTTTTTAGTCATGCATGTATTATTTATTTCAAAGTATATGTACTTCATAATGCATTTTATTTATTTTATTATGTTATTCATACACTGAATAAAAGATAAATACATACATACATTCATAGAGACAAATTTAACTTTAATTTAAAGGAATTTAAGTCATAATTAAAAAAAGAAATTCTTGTGATTAAATAGAATAAGCGTTATTTGATATTACTACACAGATAGTTACAGACAATTATAATTTTCATAAAATCAAAACTCTTTAAACAAATTAATCAATTGATATTTGATCTCATACGTTCTTTACCTTCTTAACATTTTTCATTACTTTATGAAAATGAGAAATAACAATAAACTGGAAATGTAACAAATAAATTGAAATTGTATTTGTTTGCTACATCGTTTGAAATAAATGTTTTTATTACAAATTTTACAAACTAATATTACTAAATTCTGAGTTTGTGCCATATAATCGATTTTTCAATAATTTTTTAAATTGTTTAAAAATGTAATATATTATCCTGACCCAAATCTGCACAAATATAAAAAAACTATAACTATATGAATGGAATATTTCGAAGTTTAGTTTACAAGTACATTCGATTTCCAAACTACCATCATCAACATTCGTACCAAACGCTAAGATTACAATAAATTAGAAATTTAAATATACATATAATATTTTTTAAATTTTCCCTACCTTTATCTTATAATAAAAATACATTTTTCGTTAGACAGCTTCTAAAAGGCTTACAATGGTTACTATTATTAAATGCTTAATAATTACTTTTAATCTTAGATTGAATTATTATTTAGTTATTTCAATTAAATGGATAAATATGATATGCTTATATATACTTGAGCTCATCGCTCACTAAAAATATTTCTTTCGGTTTAACTTATAAGTTAAATAATAATTGCATATACATCTCCTCTAACATTTCATTTTTCAAAATTGGAAATATGTCTTTAAGATTTAAGGCAATATAGAATCTAAATATATATGTTATTCGAAATTAATTCATAAATTAATGAAACAAATTTGTAACTTTTGAGTGTTTTTTTTGCTATGTACCTTTTCTATGTACCTTTTGCACTTTAATTTTTACTCTTCACCTTTTGCTATGCACATTTTGTTCTTTAACTTTTGCTATGCACATTTTTTCCTTTAACGTTTGCTATGAATCTTTTGTTCTTTAACTTTTGCTATGTATCTTTCGCTGTGTACCTTTTTATATATAACTTTTGCTATTTATATATTGCTTTTTACCTTTCGCTGTGTATTTTGTGCTACCTTTTCTATATACTTTTTGCTATGTACTTTTACTAAATACCATTTGCTATGTGTTTTTCTATATGTTTTTTGCCATGTGTTTTTTCTAAGTGCCTTTTGCTATGAACCTTTCGCTATGTGCCTTGGTATTTATATTTAAAGAGTTTACCAATATTCTTTCTGAAATGTATTAATTATTTTTCAAATATTATTTATTTTGAATTATTTTTCTTAAGAAAAAATTATTGATGCTTTAACCGCGAAACACACATTATCTATTTAATGACAATGGAAATTAAACTAATAACTAAAAAATATTGCTTACCTTGTATAATGGATAGTGAAATCATTTTATTAAAATAATTAAAATGTGAATTTATTGATTTCAGTGTATAATAGTAAACTTTTTATACGTTTTTTATCGTAATTTTGAAGTTAGAAAAACAATAGTGTTTTGTGTTTCGTTGTCAAATCGATAAACATCACAAACAAATTGACAAAATAGAATTAATTTAACTATATGAGTTTGGTTAGGTATACTAAATTCATGCTTGCATCCCTAAATCAAAAGTAAATTAAAAACATTAGCAAAACTAAATCAATAATTTGTTTCCGTTTTTTGGTGGCATTTTTATGTTTCTCTGAAAATATTTAATTTTAGATTAATCAGACGTACTTTATAAATTACATTCAGTCATTCATTTGCTGTTTTGGCTTATAATGTTTAAATTTCAAATTTATTTGAAAAATTCAATGTTTTTAAGAATTTAATATTGAGTAGTGATGAAATATTTTTATTGTACAATTTTATGTTTTCTTATATTGACTTTTCTAAATTATAATTATAAATATGTGTGCAACACTTCTCAGGTTTATCTTCAAAATTCAGACTCAACAAATCGAATAAATCTTCTTTTAAAACATGCCTAATTTCTTAGGTTATACTTAAATTTATTTTTCCGCTTTTAGAACAAACATTGAATCAGATTCTACATCTATTAGTTTTTTATATACTTTTATATAGACTTATAGGCTTTCTGAGTTGAATTAATTTCCAATTTATTTTGATTAATTCATTAGCTTATCCTGCCGTTTTCAATGTTTTAATTTTTGTTCTTCTTTCGATTTAGCAAAAAATACTGCAATATATGTATTTGTAAAAATGTTTTTGTTAGATTTACTTTTTATCTGCATGTTATAGCTGATAAAAATATATACATGCAACTACAGCTATCTAAAAATGAAAAGTTCTATTATATAGATTAAACCAAATTTAAATAATAATTTTTTTAACATTATCAAATATATCAAGCACGGAAAATTTTAACAACGAAAATGTAACACAATGCTATATATTTAAAAATTAGTATTCGTGATTAAAAATCAAACAGTCACCAAAAATGTTATGCAAAAGCGAAAAAATTGTTTAACTGGTAAACATAATCAATATACGTATATGTGTGCAACTGCAAAGTCAGATGTTTAACAAAAGAAGCTACTGTATTGAAATTCATTCTATAATTTGTTTTCCTTAAAATAATGAAATAAATCCTACTTTTGTGTTTTCAATAGAAAATTTTTCTAAATCACAAAAAGAAATAAACAAAATTATGTTATGATTTTATTTTATTTTGTTTTGTTTTGTTTTTGTTTTTTATTTTTAAATAAAGATTTTGTTCTAACTAATATCCTGTACACATTTACACTTCCAGTTAAATATAAAATTCTCTATACTTTTCGAAACAGTTTCAATCGTTTTAACATCTTACTATGGTCTATTTTATCAGAATTTATACTTAAGAATAACTACTAAAGAGTATTTTATTTGTATGTATAATTATTGATCATTATTTTTATATCATATTTATCGATTTCAAGTAATGGATATAAGAACTGTTACACATTAATTGATTAAGCACAATTTGGACATCAAATTCTCTCTAAACGGTAAAAAATATTGAATTAAGGAATATTTTACATTTATTTTAAGTTTATCGATTAATAAAGTTTAATGAAGTTTATCCAATTAATATTTTTCATAACCTTCACTATATATGGTAAAAATAATGTCAGCTAATTTTCTGTATGATTTAAAGCAAAAATATGCTAAAAAAAACTATTAAAAAAATTATTAAACAAATTAAATTAAATTAAAAGAAAAATTAGATACATTCCATATTGTCAAATCAATTTAAAGTTCCTATATCAACTTATTTCGTTTACAATAAATTATATATAAAAATTGGACATTACGAAGAACTAGTATTGTTTAATTTAATGAGCAAATATTTTTATTTTTGAAAAACCTGTATAAATCAGAGTTATACAAATAAGTAAATATATCTTAAGAACAACTATAAGAAGAAAATTCTACATTCTACGTTTATTTTTCGCGCTTCTAAGTTCCCAGTTGTAAGAAGTATTATTTACAAGAACGGATAAAGCACAAATTGGTTACATATTTCCTAACCAATATATATAACACATACGAAATGTATATATAAGTAGTAATAATATTTTAACAGCATATTCTTATATTTACACTGTATAAACTGTATAAAATATGCCTAATTTACAATAAATACTGTGTGCGCAAATTTAAATACGACAGGAAACTGTGTGATTTTGGTGGTTGAAAGAGAAAATATACAAATATAGATTGATTAAAAGATTAATATAATTTTTTACAGGCGTGTATTACAGTATATATACGTCATACATACAGACAATTACAAACAATATACAGACATCATAATACAGTGCTGGGAGATTTGAATTGGGAGTTGTATACAATGTAAAAACGGGATTAAGAACGGATATTAAAAATAATAATATTGACATAATTTCTTGGTGTGATTGTTGAATTGTGCTTGAATAATAAATGTTATTAAAGTGAAAAGATGTTTTTTCTTTCTTTTCAACCAGATTTTTAATCTGTGTCTGTAAATCATGAGCCCGCCATGGTTTTTTATGTACTTTTATAATATGTCATTATGTATAAAGTGTGAGTTTGTTTGTGTTTTGTTTTCTGTTCAATCGTTGTGGATAGGACTCCTTAATGTGTGGAAGAGTGAGGTATAGGATCCGGAATAAGGCAATCTTGAATTAAGCAATTATCCTCCAGTTAGGATCAATAATTAGTTTTTAATATTGATGAGAGAAACCTAGATTTTTAATGAACAGTTTCAGTAAAACAGTGAAAGAATTGCAATCTACATTTAACTATTTCTTTTATCTACATATGTGTGTCTATACATACCAAAACAGATATATAGTTATCACTTTTGAAAACTAGTATAGTGAGTGATAATTGTAGCTCACTTCTAAAAAATATTTTTAACAAACAACAGATTAACAGTAAAGCAACTATCAAATAAAGTCGGAAATAGTCAAATAAAACATGAACTATAAAATAAGCAAGAAAAATATAATTTTTTACATGAAATTTCAATTCTAAGTATTTTTATGAAATATGGTTAAACTTGTCTGTCTCAAACCGATGATAATATGCCCAGGTACCAAAACGCACCAAAAATATATAACTCTTTAATGCATCTGAAGCCTCTACACCACTTCTCCTAACTTTTTTCTTGCCTAATAATCAACCTTTATAAGATACCATGAAAGATCTGGTTCAAAGAATAATCATGGGAGATTGTCTAGTTACAGATTTCGATATATAATCATGTGTTCTCAAATATATACATATGTATAAGGTACTTATAATATCGGACAGGTGTGGGAGATTATGCATTTTGGACATACATTGATATATCTCTATGCGAAAGTGCATAATATATATTTAAATAATCTTGATGCACCAAATTGAACACAAAATCATCGGAAAAGTAGGATTTTCATAATTAATGTATGACCAGAACATATCCCAAATTAAATTTCAGGCTATTTTAGCTATAAAAATCGATAATATCCTCTTTTTTAATTGTAATCCTTTTAAAGTTTTATGACACATGTTTTATTAATAAAAAAACCTATCTGCCTAGTATTAGTAATGAAATTTTATTTTTTAGATAAGGCACTATAACATAATAGATACAATTGACTTACAAAAAAATACTGATTTTCAATTTAAAAAATGACAGGTCTAGAAATATGCAAAATAAAAGTTTTGTATGGAAAATAAAGAATAACAATAAATATAACAATTAAATTTCAGAAAATAACATTAAAATATTTTTTTAATTACAAAAACAGCTTCCTTGCCTGTTTTATTTCAATTCATATAAAGGTAAAACAAATGTTTGTAAAATAAAATTAAGTATCTATGTATATGTTTCAAATATATGTCTTTAGTACTAAATTAAATGTTAAGATTTCACTGAAAAGCAATACGTAGTCTCATTCTCAGTCTATAGTCTATTTGTTTAATTGTAAGCGTTTATGTTGTTGATTACGTTACTCAGAGCACATATATAAACACATATATTACCCCTAAATTCTAAAGTATGTTTTATAATCTCTTAATTAAGAGGCTCCCGGGAAACTTGTCTCTAGCCGTAAGAGGTTGAAAAGCATGCATCCCTGTAATTGTCTTATATAGTTGTTTGAAAGTCACAAAATAATAGTAGTGTTAAAATGCGTCTCAGTCTACTTTAAAAAGAAATTAAAAAGAGTTTAGTTTGTTCTACAATATTAACTTAATATTTTTAATCTTTCGTCAGTTCTTGCAAATGTAAACTTTTTGCAATTTTGTTTACTAAAAGACGCAGAACTCTGTCACTTACAAAACAAACTAAAATGGTGAAAATTATCCAAATTTGCGTAGGTATCTGTTTATATGTACACTATTATAATTCAATCGACAAGGTGTTTTGGTCATTTAATGGGGACAATAAACTAATACATAAAAACATAATTAATACAGTTATATTTATAAATTATACGCGGTAGGAAAATATATAAAATTCGTTAAAATATACTAGCATAGACGTATATCTGTTATCAAGTACATTATTTACACAATATATCTGACATGGGAAAACAATAAGCTTGTAATATGACAAACAGAAACATTTGAAAATAATTATTTTCTTTGATAGAGCATTCTTTGGGTAAGGAAAGGGGGATTGTTAATTGTGCAGTGTATCATTGTACAATTCATTGGGTTACATAAGCGGGACGCAACGGGAAAACGTGTCCTGGAGAGGGTGAATCACAACAGAATAGAGGTGACCGAAACATTTGAAAAGATGCTATGGTATGTAGGGGGACGGGTTTAAATATCTTTTTTCTCAATGAATTAGATATTAGTCTGTTTAAACTTTCGATTCCGACTACTGCTGCTACTACTGTTGACACCAGTCACCGGGAACTTCTCTTGGGAATTGAAGGGCTGCAAACAGAAGGCCTTGTCTTTTGGCTCCAGCGTAAACTCAGCCGGAGGGTTGGTGATGACGTAGCGCTTCCGGTTGGTCGCCTCGTCAATTCCTGGATGCCTTAGCAGTCGGTGCAATCCAATGCACAGAATTCCATAGTTCTTGAGTGCCGCGCAGAACAACTCTCCATAGGTGCCGCCGCTACTGTACTTAGAGAGGGGACAGTCCTGTAGACACACCTGGGCCACACGACATCGGTCCCGGTTGGCGAGGGATTCCGGCGTTGAGAATCCGCCACGGATGCCTGCTCCTTCAGCAAGAATCTGCTCCAACTCCGGGGTCGCACCGCCCGTGATAAGCGTCCGAATGAGAGTTAAGGCGTTCTCGTTGAAGTAAGCCGTACTCATGAGGGAGTCGAGGACTGAGACAGCAAATGCTGTGCCGCAAGCAAAAGGTTGAGTCATGTACAACTCTGTGTCAGGATCGTCATCGTCATCCTGGTCGAGGAATTGGACGTTGTTGTCCATTGCCAGCTCTGTTACGATGGGGATTGAGTTCCCTGAAGAACACACCAAGTGAGACTTATCCCCAGGCGGTGAAGAACCTTCCTCTACGCCCTGGGTCACCATCTCGTCGAAATTCATTGCCTTGATGTTTAGTGAGCAGAGAATAGCCTCCTTATCTACCAAGGTAGGGTCATCCAGGTTGATAGCAGCTTTGGAAGATAGAATGACGCACATGTCCGCCATATTTATGTTCACGGCGCGAAGGTTGGCCCGATTGAGAGGTGAACCCGGAAGAATTGAGAGTTTAGGGAAGCTGGTAAGAGTCTTCCACTCACGGCGAATATACTC
This sequence comes from Invenusta paracnida, assembly GCA_036023295.1. Taxonomy (NCBI): domain Eukaryota; kingdom Metazoa; phylum Platyhelminthes; order Proseriata; family Coelogynoporidae; genus Invenusta; species Invenusta paracnida. The sequence goes on along the minus strand of JAYRBW010016007.1, from coordinate 6,452 downwards.
CAGACTTCCCACAAAGATGACGTGTTTCAAGTCTTGATAGTGAATATTGCTCGCCCGGAGAGGCATTACAAAGTTGCGTAAGCCAATTAGCGGACTGTTTCCATCGGCAAAGAGGCAGACAACGATGTGATCGGAGAATACGGTCATTGATATCTGATCACGGTCTAGAACAGCTTCTTCAAGTGTGTGCTCCGGACACCAGTGAAACATTCCTGTTGAGTCGAATTTTCTCTCCACCTGTTCATTTAATCGTTGTTGTTTGTTGGGGCTTACTGCTGGAGTTATTGGTTTGTTTGGGTTATCCTTGCGTGACATAGTTCTCTTCAGACTGGATGGATTCGAACCACCACATCCACCGGATGTACTGTTTGATTTTTGCCGGTCCAAACCAATGTTAGTAGTTTTACTGGCTTTTCGCTCGGGACCATTTTTTTCAACTGGGGGTCTCTTACGCGAGGATATCCGTTGTCGAACTCCATACAGAGCATCATGGAAACGGGCATTAGACTGACAGCGACATCGTTTGATTAGTCGAATGTCAGAAATATCACTGTGACAGTTTTTACAGTAGAAGAAAACTTTTTTCACATCTTCAGCCGATTGTGCGATGAAAAATCCTTGCGTTCCTTGACTGATTAGAATGTTGTCCTTGGGATTGATTGCAATACAACTCTCTGAGCCGTCCTCACTTTTTGCCTCAAGGGCAATCATAAGAAGCTTCAGTTTTGTAAAGCAAATTTTGGCGGCCTCTGGGAAGGTCATGTCTTGGAAAGCAGGCGAGAGATATTCTGTGTACATCTCCATTCCCGCTCCCTCCATGTATGCATTAAGCCACACTGGTGAGTTTTCATTACTCTTAAAAGATCTCATAGTAAATAGGTTGGCCAAAAGGGTCGAGAAACCTGGTGAAAGACATGTTTGGGCTAGGAATCCTAGTTTGAGCTCGGCAAGGCAGACGGCATCGTCGCCTCTCTTCCAATCCCAACTTGGGATGTTAAGTAGGTAAGCTTTGTTATGGTACTGCATTAGTTGAATAATAATCTTAATATCGGAAAAATAATTCTTTATGGAAATGACACGCATAATGTTGGCTGCATCTTCGGCATCCGGGTCTGATGAATACTTGTTGGCAAGGACCAAACATGCATCAGCACCTTCTAGTGCTACTCGCTGAAGGTCGCGGGCGTTCATGACGGTTCCTTGAAAGAATTCCACCTGTGTAAAATGACGTTTGTAAAGGCCCTGTAATTCTAAATCGGGAACATGTTTATCCAGAATTACAATCTGCACATCCACATCCTCTCGATCTTTATGAAGAAAGTCTCCAAGAAAGTTAGATACAGAGTCGTAGGTTATGTGACCACAAACAATAATGTGTTGTTTCCCGTGCTCTTTTTTGTAGCAGCCACCGTATTTGTTTCTTGCGCTGAGGATATCCGCAATCTCCGGAATGGAATTAGCAAACACTGCAAGACCACCCAGAATAATCAGTGACATGAAAGCCTGGCCAAGATTGGTCTTACAGGCTATGTCACCGTATCCCACAGTGGAAATTGTCACAATCATGAAATACGTACACTGGAAATATGTGATCTTGTGCGGATTTGTGAAGTTAGGTGGATCTCCGGAGTTCTCCACGAGGTGTATAAATCCAGCGGTGGTAAGAATCAGACTTGCAAACATTGTAACCAGCTGGCATAGACGAATACTACTGCTTGTTGAGAGTAGATTGAGGTACTGAAGCACATCGGATAAACTCATGACGCGCAAAGCTCGCATGAATCGCAATCCAACCCAACTTCTGTTGAGATAAATACTGACGAATGATGGAGGTATTGTGAACACATCCACTAAAGAGTACATTTCAAAGAAAAATCCGAGTTTATCCTGAGCTGCAATAAACCGAACAAAAAAATAAATAAGAAAGACTATGTTAAATGCCAGATCAATCTGATGTGAAACACTTTCTGTCCACTGGAAGCACATTTCCACCTCCTGTTCGTGTTTTGAGCTCGCTTCAACCAGGTAGATAAGCAGAGATGCCATACTTAACAGGAAGACAACAACTACAAGGAGCCTTCCAGTGATTGTTTGCCCCGAAATAAGTTCACCTGCCCAATCTTTGGCCTCTGTCAACCATCCTATCTCCGCCGAGTCATTTTCCTCGTCTTCGCAAGTGTTCGCCGCTTTTACGACCCTTGAACGCCGAATGCGGCGGGAAAGGAATCCTAAGAACCTGTTGAAAAGTACAAGAAATATCCCACTAGCAAAGAAGATAAGGCTAGAGGATAGGAAGATGAACCACTTGCGGTCGGGACAGTGTCCCTCGATGGGTTTATTATGGTCGGTATCATTGACATTTGACGCCGTAGTTGCAGACATAACTTAGTGTTACTCGTCACACGGCCCCTTAATGACCGGAATGTAATTGATAACCACAAAATATCAGCGCAGAACTAACATGAATGTAAAACAATAATTAAAAGTGATGGATACGTGAGAGATTTACAATCACTACCTCGTTTAAGCAAGCAAGTATCAATTGTGACTGAATGTAAGTAAAAACAGCATGACTCAACTGTTAATAATTTGTTTCTTTAATGACGTAGTGGTGGCGATTTGAGCGAACGTAAGTTTACATGCTCCAGGCGATTAGTAAGCCTATCTTGCTTCTTGGTAGGTAAGTAGTCTCCCAAGTGACTTTCTTTTTGTAATTCTCTTACTCTTCAATTCCTCAAGACGTCGCCATTGGCTCATCACAGGCTGTACTCAATGAGGAATCCTACCCAACATAACATTGACTAATCACAATCCGACGTTGGAGAATACTCGCCTCGTTCCGTATTTACTTCAAACTACAATATTTCGGTATTAACACATTGCAATCCACTTCTACATTTCGTTTACAAGTATATATTTATGTATATGTGTATGTATAATTTTTACTTAGTAATCGATTTACTTAATATACAGTGTAGTCATGCTTGGGATAACATTAGAAAGGGAAAAATTATAAAGGCGCATTTAGCCTTGTATTTAACCGGGAAAAATGAAAAACGGGCAACAGGATTGGTTCTTTTTGAGCTACATGTTCATGCAGTTAGATTACCTACCAAAACCATACCATATATTCGATGAAACTGTCACACCCTCTTCTTGCTTTTCCTCTATATTCCTACCTACCTATCTCCTTCTTTCCTTCGTACCTTCCTTCCTTCCCTCCCTCTTTCCCCCCATCGTTCTTCGAATTTTCTTTCAACACCGGGTATACAGTTTATCATACCTTGCACTGTAATAGATGCGAAGTTAGCGAAAGTGTTTGATGAGGGAAGATAGAAAATACATTTGAATTTATAGTTACAAAAGGCATTCTACCCGCAATTTGTCATCCTATAATCAAAACACACACATTAATGTAACTATTTACATGCTTCCTGCAGAGTAAAATATGAAGTTTATTTTAATTGTATTTAATTATATACTTCCATAAGTCGGCTGCTTTTTCTGGTAACCCCCAAAATATACTTTGGCAAGCTGTGCATTTTCCGCTGTGTTTCTACTATTAAACATTTTTATCGCGAATAGGTAGGTCACTTTTAAGTCCAAGCGGTGTGAAACGTAATGTACATGTACATACATATATGGGTATAAATATAGCAATAGTATAATACATATTAGTGTAGCCGGCGGAATATGTATTACCTACATAAACGGGAAATACGAAATAATTTATGGATCAGCTGATGCATTTTTTCATTTTATCTAATAAAGATAGATATACTGCAGTAATATATTTACCTAGTCTATATTTGTTTACCGATTTTGTGTTATAAGAAAAAATAAGGAAGATCCTCAACTGTCCAGTAAACGATAGATTCCATCAAACCCAGGCTAGGACAGGAGATTCGTTTGGATTTGAACAACAGCAGCGCTAACATGGTACAAATAAATAGACAGTAAATAAACATGTAGGTATTATATTCTTGGCTTAGTTGATTTAATATCACCTCAGATTTGCTGTATTCCAACTTATATAATAAATGTTTTATGCTTATTGGAATGAATGAAGATCATATGAAAACTTCCAACATATATACATAATGAGGCATAGTTTAATTCTTCATGGTTACTAAGTACATTGTTGCTTTAGTTAACATGAAACAAATGACGCTTTTAACCCACCAACTACGGCGCATACATTAAAAACGAACAGAAAATATGGAGACTATTTTGTTGAATGTTTAGTTATGTCTCAATAAGTTTTAACATGTTTTGAATATTATTTCTTATTAAATGATTACTTATTTAATTGTTATTATTTTTATTATAGCTAATATTTTTTATAATTGATTTAAAATATTGTATTAAATTATACTTTTGCATAATTTTTATTATTTACTTATTAATATATATATTAATAATATTTATTCAACATATAAATAAAACTGAAAATTGTATAATGAAAACGAATTTATTGCAATTTCTGAAGCATAGGTTTTATTTAAGCTTAGTTGAAATTTGTTGCATATTGAAAAATTATGTTAACCATGAGAATGAATACGAATATGAAAAGCGTATGTCTCGTAAAATGACAACTATATATGTGTGTAGCTTAATTTTTAATGATAGGTACTTTTAATTTTTCTTTATACTTTAGCGAAAACGAAAATATACGAATATTAAAATACTCCTTCAATTTCGGTTAATGTAATTAAACACAATTATTCTTTAAGAGAATGCACTATGGAAAATCCAAAGTCAATTTATTATTTTAATATTCAAGTTTAATATCATTATCCCATATCATAGAGTAATGACGGATAAAATGTAATACTGTAATAATTAAAATAATTACTCTATCATAGAAAAAATGATAGCGTCATAAAAGTGAAAGCTAAAGAGAAAAAATTGAGTATGGACTAAAAAGACACTTTATCATATTTTATCCGGCATTTTTTAACACCTGCGATTAAACAGGATTATTGATTAAAAACTTTTTGACAATGAAGACTCTCGATTTCTATGCGTTTAAAAACAAAAACTGTCAAGCGCAGAGATTTAACAAATCGTAGCATTTAAATCCACCCAAAACAGGCGGTATCGTTTTCCGAAGAAGCCGATTCCACAATGATGACAAGGCTTCGAAAATAATTTTACAAAGGCTTTGTTGCACACATTTGGTGAGGCTATGTTTGGTGTTAAGTCGCAGTGTTAGTGTTAAGTCTGACTTAACACCGAATTTAGCACCAAACAGAACCTCGGTAAAAAGTGTGAGGACTTAAGCCGAAAAAAATTTTAAATCGGATTTAACAACATGTTAATACTTCACTCTTTTATGGGTATGACATTTTTATATATACATCGTTTTTGTATGTCTAACACCAAATCCTTGGAGATTAAATCTGTAGCGAGTTTATGTTTGGTGTTAATTTCGTTTTATGTAAAATTTGTTAAGATATCAGTTTAGTGATTCATTATACATAGAAATCATACAAATTTCTATATTATTATATATATTTGATATCATTATAAAAATTATGAATAATATTACCGTAATGTAAACCTTAGCTGTCGTTATTTTGAATTGGAATGCACCAAATATTATAATAATATAGGCTTCAATTCCTGAGTATGCCTTTAAACGTTTATGTCTAAATGAGCTTGTGTTCATTTCAAGAATATCCTCAATGTAGGAGAGGTAATTATTTATTTTAAATATTTTATAAGGTAAGTAATTGTATTATCTATTATTAGAAATATATTAATATAAGAATTATTATATTATAATATATGCCATTTTTCTGATTTGTAGAATGACTTTATTTGAGAAGTTTTGTTTAATTCTATTAAGTAATACATTTTTATTTAAAAAAATTTACTTAACTTAAGGGCCTGCTAACATAATATTATTATAAAATATATTATTATTATTAATAATAATATATATTAAATAAAAACTAAATTTAGATTGTGTTAGACCAATTCTGACATGCACAATTATTTTATTTTTGAATATACTTTTTTATTTGAATTGAATTGGGTAAAAAATTATTGTTTTTAAAAACAATTAAATTAAATTAATTTACTAAACTTAAAGATCTTCTAATATTTTATTATTATAAACTATATAATAATTATTATTAATACATGTCGTAATAAAGTAAAGTTGATAGCTTTCAGTTGCTATTAACGTATTTAAATAACATTAAATAAACAAACAAACCATATAAACATTTATTTTTATGAAACAGGACGCAAAAATAAATAAATATATATCACATATATATATGTACAGGGTGATCCAAAAGTTCTTGCCGCTAGAACACTGAGATAATATATTTACATAATTACTTTATAAATGAATATAATTTTAAACACTATACAATATAAACCTGTGTTATGCTATTTGTTACATATTTGAATTAATAAGAATACGATTCCGTCATTGTACC
>JAYRBW010015996.1:0-12984 GCA_036023295.1 Invenusta paracnida | reverse complement strand
TTGTTCTGGGGTACAAGCAAAACTAACACATATGTTTGCTAATTATTAATTATAATAATATATCATTAAAAAATATTAGAAATCATTTACTTTAAAAACACAACAAATACATACCGACTGGAAATATCTTCAATCGAGTTAAATGTTTTGGCCAGAGCTAAATAAGGAACTCTAAAATTATAAGAGAATGTAATATAAAAAAAATTAAAAAGTAAGCAAGTCACTATAAAACATTTATAAAATTACTTTTCAGATTTCTTCCAGCACGCATAGTCGATAGGGTGGTATTTTGATTTTCCTGGATTATAAGACTCATCAGGGCTGGATTTTTTTAATAACAAATAAAACCGGTAATATAAAAATAATATAATTAGTATTACTTCACTTGTACATATAATCTTGCTTACGTCGTAGATGTGATAGTCTTTTCTTCAGATTTACCTAAAATAATATTATTTATTAAATATTACATGAACATTCATAATAATGAAGAATTTATAAAAAGTTAAATATACATACCTATATGTAATATATTATATATATATATATGCTATATATACAGAAAATAGTTGAATATGAAACCGAAAACCAATTAACAAATATACTGACATGGATTACAGGATTAAAAAGTGCAACCAACGAACAAAAATATTCATTACATATATTTTATACCACATATTAGTTACAGAAATAATGGTATTAATTGCAATATAAACAAAATTTAAAAAACGTTTAATGTTGAAGTAGGTCATAAAACAAACCTTTTGTAACTAGCCAAACCAATGGTGATGTAGTATTCTCCTTAATTTGAGAATCATTAATATTTATTGAAACAGTTTCTTCCATTTCTGTTGATTTCTGCTTCTTGGTCTGAAATTACATAATTGTGATAATGACATAATAAATATTAAAAAAAAAACAGTTTATAATTTAAGCCTGTTAATGTCTAAATAAATAAATTTAAATAATAGGTCAGTTCACAATCTCGTTTCCGTTCAGTTCGTTTAAACACGTTTGACGATAGCTCAAAATCGCACCGGTGATGCAGATGACCCATCGTAGAAATCGTGCTATAGTCAAATTTTAGTTAAAAATGGTTTAAATTAACTTATAGAAAATGAGAAGATCATAGAGATCGTACTATTATAGTTAGAGAGATCAAGTATTTTTAAGATAGAATTATATATATTGCAACACGATGCACAGTTGCACACAGTATATACAAAATTACTATGTGCATACATTTTACATATATTATTACTTTTTAATATGTAGGATGCACACACGTATATATGAATTGAACGTACTATAGTATGGCATGATATGATTGATTTAAAAATAATATACACAGTTACATAACTCAATACATATAATTATAATAAAAATATAAGCAAACATATAAAAACTTTAAATATTGTGTTATATTTAGATAGATAAATAAATATACTTCAAAATAATATATAATTTTTATATTGATTTATGTAATGGATCTTGGAAATCACAATTGAAAATGCTTATTTCTAACTTGTACGAGTATTATAGACATCTAGGTAATTTTCATTTTTTGTCCAAGTATTACTGACTAAATTGCTACCATTTCTATTTATAAATATCACGTCTATAACAAAGTAAAATCAAATCTGCGTGTATTATACGTATAATTATTATAACATCTTAAACCAACTGTAAGTGTGAATTCAGTTATAAAAAAGTTATAATTCAGATAGAAAAGTTTAACGATCTGCTCGTTAGACCAATTTTCTAATCTTAATATACAGAGAGAATTTCCAGACTATCAGTAATGCTATCGTCAAACCAAATCTGAGCATGTTCAAACCAGTCTGACTTTCAGTTATTTATATTCCTGTCATTTTTTAGCGACACCGATGTCTAAATCCGTTTTGAAAATGGAGTTCACTTTCAGTTCGATTAGAAAACTAGGTTATCTCTCGGAATTTTTTTGGAAAAAATAAAATTATCAGTTAGCTGTTTTTTTCAACAAACTGTCCCATTATTTGGTTACTTGAGAAATGTAGCATAACATTTCCCACTTAAAATTTCAAATATCCTTTCAGTACAATAGCACAGCAATTTTTTTCATGCTAAAATAACTATGTTTAGAATGTCGAAATTTAATGAATTCTAAAATGATGCAAAATTTACTAATAAAAACGTTAACATTCAAAAATTATACTAATAGTTTTAAATTCTAATAACAAATAGAATAGTCCTTTTAATTTAGATTTATATTAGTTACGTATCGCCACTTACATTATGTTGCATATTTAATCATATATATTAATAAATTTCGTAGATTTGAGCAAAAGTATATGCTTTCTAAACAGAATTGTATTTATCTTTAAAAGACAGAAGTTCATATTAAAATGTCAATAACAATTAACAATAATAATTAGTTAAGGTGTTCAAACAGGCGTCCCCTAACCTGTACTTACAGTTCTCAAGTTGAAAAATCAAAGAATAACACGTTTTCTCGCTATTTTCTAGGTAATTAAGAACAACTATGTATATAAAAAGAGTGGGTCTTGTTATGTTAAATTAATTCATAATGCAGAAAAAAACAAGCTAAAATTTTAATGCTGTACTTCCAATAAAAGGATTACATATAGTTTAAAATACTACATTAACCAAAATTAACATGTTTAGCATTTACTGCAAAAATCAATGATTGATAGACATGATTAAACTTTAAATAACTAATATATACAATTGTGCAACTTATTATTTAAAAGTAATAAAAAATAATTGCATAACTCACTTTATCAACGAATGGAGACTTATTCACTTTTTTATCATTGGAATTCTTTTTCGCTGAACCCTAAAATATAAAATGCAACGTTCTCAAAGTAAAACCAATACAGATACCTAGTTATATAAATTCAATATAATTCTCAAACATTTCAAAATTACAAATACAAAAACAACTCATAAAACTTGTTCTACTTGTTTCTCTGAAACTTTTGGTGATTCCACTGACTTAGAAGTTTTACGACCCTAAAAAATAATTACAAATAATCAATTACAAATTGCACCTTTCAAGCATAACAAAACGTTGAACAGAATATTACCTTATTTTCATCTACCTTAGGGGATATACTAGTCTCCGTCTTCACATTAACATCTTTAGAAGGAGACTTTTCTGGTTTACTGTTTTCCTTACCATTAATATTTGTTAGGTTCTGCATAAACAATTAAGTAAAACTGAACATTACAAAATGTGCCTTTAATAAAAATAATAGTATATATGTAATTACCAGTGAATCTTTTTGTTCAAATTTCTTTTGGTAAAATTCCTTTCTTGAAGCTAGATTTTTATAATAAAATAATAATACAATTGATACATCTTATATTAACTGCTGATTTGTAATACTTGAAAATGATAAAACGAATAAATAAATGAAAAGTTCAAAAGACATAAGTAACGTATTAAATTTAACACAGATAATAAAACAATATTTTCTACTTTAAAATGCAACTATAGATTACAATAATTCTGCATTGATTTCATAAAAGAATTAATTAACACAGTGATACATTCTTTAAAACAGGAAAAGGGAAATATAAACCATCACCTAATAAATATGGTTTATAGAATTGTTATGAAATGTATAAATCAATGAAAAACTATGAATAGCGGAAACGATTAATATTAATATTCGGTGATAACTTCGTCTATACTATAGCATATTGGATTTTTTGGTTTAAATAACATAATACAAAATCTATTATATTGTAAATAACTACAAATTATCCATCAAAAGAAGTCCAAAATTTAAAAAATATGGCATAATTACAATTCCCATAGAAATAAGAGATAGATAGAAGTGACACGGCTATAATGACACATTAAAATTCTGTGTGCTAGGAGAAAAAAGCATGTGGATAATCCAAGACATATGTAGACTAATACGTTTTATATGCTAAAGTGGAATGAATGTATAATAATTATTTCGCTACAAATAGCTTAAGTAATGAGTAATATTTTACTATAATTTTAAATAATTCGAAAGTTAGATTTTCTAATTTTAATGTGTAAACAGAAAACCTATAGCAATTATCGAACTTAAACAAGCTTATTGTAGTTGTTTCATTATGAAACATGTGACTTTGACCAGCTTTATGATTTGATGTCTGGTCTGGTCTTACGAAGTCTACGAAGTTGCATATAATTTCAATGTACTACTTTTACTTCTACCCACTAACATTTCTGTGATTATTCCACTATTATGCATTTCATCGATTAAAAAAGCAAATATAAAGGTGGTTTAATGACAGATTTATTCAGGTGGTGGATGCCATTCTCACTGACACCTGGAAAATTTAATCTGAAAAACTGCATAAACTGCGCTGGCAAATATTGCGAATGTTGAATCTATTTTTTTCAATAAATGATATGCTTAGCATACAATAAATATAAATTTCAATATTAGTTTTAAAATTTATTTGAGAAGTTTGTAACCTATATTTTGGTATCTAAAATATGGAATCCACTGGAATAGATACAAAACATATTAATATACACAATTGAATATATTAAATTAAACTTGTACAAAAATATCATCGTACCTGTTTTTCTAAGTGGGCTGGTTTCAGGGACCTCTACTTTCTCCTCTGGAGACCCATGACTAGACTCATCCTCACTTTCAACAACAAATCTTCTTTTTTTCTTACTAGGTGCACCGATTTTCTCATCAACAGATGATGCAGGAGATGATTTAGGAGATCTATTACCATTCTTTACTGGTGTCGTTTCTGGTTTTACAATACTCTCTGGTATTTTCGAAGCCAGTCCATTTCCAGATAATTCAATTTTTGCTAGAGACTTATCTTTGACATTATTTGAACTATTTAAAAAATCAGATATATAGAAATTAATTTAAGCATTAAATGTTTTTCGTGTATGTTAATAAATAAAAGCAGAGACATTCACTATAGAACAATATAAATATATAAGCTTTTATTACACAAATAGGAACAGATAATTGACACTATTTTTAAATTTATTTTGTTTATCTCTAACTTACAATTTAAGTCAATAGAATATGTCAATAAATCTGTAATCATTTTTAGACATAAATTATATTAAATGATATAAAAAAATTCATCAAAAGCAAGCCTCCTTGTTCATTCTAAAAGTTCAATTGCAAACTACCAGTATCTGATAATTTTAATTGTATTAAAATTATCCCCAGTATTGTCCCCCAGAACCTAGTTCTTCTTTACACCTTTGTTCTTCTTCATTATCCTTTGAGAATCATAGATCAGAAGTGTTCAGATCTTGCTTATTTTTGGTATGTTTAGATTTCTGTAAATCCATCTTTATTAATTTTGCATGTGTTCTATATCTAAATTACAATTTTTTTTAAATCTGCTGCAAGATTGACAACCAAATTTACATGGCAAACTTTGTCTGCTCACCTGCTAAAAATAATTCACTGGTTTCCTTAAGGTCAATCATTTTTATAATTTACAAAAACAGCCAGGACATGTCATACTGGTTGCTATTGTAAGGCTATTATCAACAGAGAATAAATAAAGGCTTAAAAGCTATGTACTCTAACTGTATTAAGATCAGAATAGAACTTCCTAGATAATTACCTCCATTATTTGATATGGAATATATAAATAAAAATATATTGACATTTTCGTAATAATGTTTATGTATAATTACAAAATGTTAAACTCTTGACCATAAACCAGAACATTAATAACAAATGTATGTAAATGTATTATATTATACATTAAACAATAAAAGGGTCATAACATTGGAATGTCTTTAACAAGAGATATACACAAAACTTTTAGAATAGTTATTATTTTTATCATAAATATAAACATTAACAAAAACTAAAATAAAACAAAACATACATACCTATTCAGTGAAGTATTTGTTGAAAAGAATGAGCTGAAGTTAACAGAAATAAGTACATAATGCTTAACAAATTAAAAATTAACTCATAAATATGATACAATATTAACTAACCATACATAATATAATAAAACTAACCATAAGTAAAAGCATACATAAGATAAAATTTAAAAAAATAGAATTCGAATAATATAAGTGCAAGACAATGACCTGATTACACTGAAATATAAACTCCAAATTTATAATTATAAATGATAACAAAACTATGTAATATAGACAATTATTTATTTTTTGCATTAGATATTGTGTAAACTGAAATAAAAATTTATTTTTAAACAAAATATACATTTTACATGCACAGATTTATATATGAGATGTAAATGGTATATAAGGATTATTATAGAATTTTATAAAAAGTATAATGTTAGCTAAAAATTAAACACTTCTCAGTGAAATATTTGGGTATTTATATGTTTTCCTTTTCAATAAAATTGATCTATATTAGGATAAAGTATTGTTCTAAACATTTAGAAAATCCTTATTGTTAAAAAGGTAAAGAATGAAAAATAATTAAAAAAAGTTAGCAGCAAAAAATAAAAACAATTAATTCTTTGATTTGGAGAATATAACACTTTAATGGAATTGAGTTAATGAGCTTTATTTATAATTAATGCTTAAAAGAATAAAACTAAATATATGTAATATAAACATAAAGCATATATATCAGGGCTTGACATTAACACTGGCACACTTGCAAAATGACAACCAATAATGAAATTGGGTGAGCTGAACCTATGATGACACTCACCTGGTTGGTGAGCAAAAGCTGTGCCAAGAACTGTGCCATACTATAATTGCACTTTTTAATTTAATAATATATATGGGAATACAACAAAAATGGACCAAAATGTAAAGTCAAAGACATTAAAACAATGATTCAATGTAAAGTATACTATACTCACCCACAAATAACTAAGCCACATGTTGTAGTGTATACTATACTCATCCACAAATAACTAAACCACATGTTGTAGTGTACAATATGCATATTCTTAAGAAATAAGAAACTAGGATGAAGACACAAGTGATGGACTGGTTGGGAAGGGAAGTGGGAAATGACTGCAGTTTTTTCATAATATTAAACATATACTATGTACATACATAACTTTACTAATATATGCATTTTCTGGAACAAATATTCCTCATTTTTCTTAAGATACTTTATTGGCAAGTAGTAAATTTCCTGGGTGAGTTGAACGTCTGAAGCAAAAGGGTAAGTGCTTCAGAAAGTTAGTTTTGAGCCCTGGTATATATATATATATATAAATAATATTAATATGATAAAAGTTTGTATATCATGCCTGACTTGACAACGGGTGTTTTTTGCCAAATTATATAATTTAATATAATTTAAAATGTGTACTTATAATTGACAAAAAATGTAATAGTTATAGAATTACACTTAGGAAGCAGAAAATTAATTATCTACTATTAAGATAAAATGTCATATAATAAAAATGTGCTATAATATTATTTAAATTGTTTATTATCTACTAGACAAATTTCTTGAAAAATGGGTGTATTCAAATATTGTTAAAGTTTTTTTATTATCTAAATATAACATTTTCTGGAAAAAGGTCAATTTCTTAGATAATATTAAAGTTATATCAAGTAAAGACAATATATCTGTATAACAGTAAACTTATTATTCTTTGGAAATACTATAGATCAATGCCCATATTATATTTATAATTTGTGAAATATATAATTTTTTGTATTATATATGTTTTAGTTCCATTGAATCACTGTACACATTAATTCCTATTTGATTTAAATGTCCCACTCGTGTTTAGGGTATAGCTAATATATATTTAAGATTAGTGTAATGCTCTACTATAACATGTACATAGTTAATCTTCTGCAGTCTGTTTCATGGAGTCATTCAATGGAAATTGGCTAAAGCTTCTCATAGGGTTGAGAGTTTAGATTGTAATTGACTTTGTGTTGGTGTTTGAGCAACCTTGAAACTTTAGAAAGATCTATGTTATGTAATGTTATATTTTATTATTAATAAAATAAAGTGCACATAGAAATGATTAAGGTTTATTATTGTATACTAATTACATAATTTTATTGGAAAGTATGCTCAGAAATAACTTCTATATATCTATTTATTTAAATATAAAATTTTATATTTACAGTGATGCTACCATACATTTTCGTAATTTCTGCAAAGGGCAATTAAAAACGTGCAGGTTCTAAACTGATACAAATCGAGCCATGTAGATTCAAGTATTACATAAAACACAAAATTGTATTAAATTATCTGCAATTAGAAAATGAAATATCAAAAATGTGCAAACTTTATTAAGATTAATAAATGAATAAAGCACAAATTATACATACAGTTAAAAATAACATTTCTAGAAGCACATTTTCATTTTTTATCAAACCTGTTCCTGTTTACAATTATGTATATGTATTTAAGTACTTACCAATTTTTCCGAAAAAATACAGTAAAAGCAAATGGAACTGTTCTAAAATGTGTGTATAAATATATACATTTATATATATCAAATACACATTGGTTTATACAAATTTTAAATTAAGTATGACGTACATGTATTGCCAAGGGGAAACGATAGAATAATACTAGTAATTCTAGAATTATAAGAATATCCAATTAAAACAGAGAAAAAATAATTCTAGCTATTATGTTAGAATTAAGAAAATAATCTCGATATTACAAGCAAATAATAAAAAGAGTAATCTAAAAAAGATTAAAATAAATATAACAAACGATGTAATTACATAATATAAATGTAATTAATGTAATACATTACTCAGTTATAATCAAGACATGTTGCTTATTTCCACAATAAAAATAAGAATATGCATTGAAACAGTTAGTGTTTTGAAAGAGGGCAATGTTGTTAATTCTATTTTTTTAATTAAGATTTCTGATGCTTCAGCTATCAATTTATGAACTTCTACAAGATATTCCTCAGCTAAATGTCTTTTCTTTGAAGCAAGGTCTTCAGTCTCCCTTTTTCTTCTCTAGGACGTTTTTCAGCCTCCTTCTTTTCTTCAACTTATTTTCGATTTTTTTAGTTTTCACTTAACTCTATCTACTTCTTCAAGTAGGCCTTGTAAGTCGCTATACCATTTCTGCTTTTCTGGCACAGATTGTTGGTGATGCAAAAAGAAGAGCTCCATATTTTGCAAGATACAAGGTGAGATTTTACACTATACACAAAAGTTTGTTCAAAGAAGGATCTTGTAAATGGTTGCGGTAATCAGTGACCAAATGTTTCAGTCAATTCATAAGTCTTTCAGTGTCAGCATTTCCGTGAGGCAAAACTAGAATACAACAAGCCAACTGGTGTAAAATGTCTTAATCACTAGTAGCCCAAATGTTTGGAATGTTGTCAACATCAGAATGATTGTCATGAAGATACTGGCGCCACTGAAGCCAGTTTTTTTGCTGCGTACACAACATCTTCTTCATCAAAATCATGTTTTTTGGATGGGTCAATAAATTAGCCAGAACAGAGTAGGCGGCATCCTGTGGGTAGGTAATGCATTAAAAACATCACCAGCTTTGTATAGAACATTTTAACACATTTATAAAACAAGGCAATTTGTGAAGAAGTAAAGATATCATTTTGGAGGGATTTTCAGGAAGTTTTGCCTATCAGAAGTTCTGAGTGTTTCAGCTTCTGCTTATGCAAGATCCACTGAATGTCTTTTAGGTCTGTAAAACAGTCAATAATATCTGCTTTAATGAAACAATGGAAAATTTGTGTGATCAGCTGAATCATATTGGAATATAACAAATAGGTTATATCATCTGAAGATTGAAAAAAACAGTTCAAACCGCTTTAATAGAATCAGGGCATAGAATAGAAACTGTAGATAAACAATTGTATCTGGTGACTTGAGTGCTGAAAAGATATCTTGTACTTTTTCTTTTTCCTCTCAGAAGACGGTAATTCAGTGAAAAACTTTTTCAAAGCTGAATACAACTCACTCAAGGAAACGTGAGAATGCCAAAATCGCTAGCCACCTTGAAGACATGTGTTGCAGAATTTCAATGGATCCATGTCCAAAAGTTCCTGATATGTTTGCGCATATTTGGCACATGTTCTCTCAGTTTTGCAATTACACCACCTTGCTCTCCTCTCATAACATTTGCTCTATCAGACATCATGACTAAAAAATTTGTCAATGGAATTTCTTGAGATTGCAGCTGAATCCAGACCTGATTACCTGAAAAACTAAAAAATCATAAAATTGGCTTTGAAAAAGTGTACAAAAGCATACACTATTAAAGCACCTTATTTTTGGTGTGAAAACTTTTTATCCCATCTTTTAAGATATTATTTAGTAACATCGTTTTTGGTGAGACTAATGATAAAGAAATAAATTTAATGATTAAAATAAATTTTCTATATAACATCAACATCAAACAAAAAGGTTGACGAAAATAATAAGAAGAAGAAACACTTTTTCATCGATATTAACCACATTCAAAGTATATAGATACCTCTTTAAAAGTTCAATTTAAATGCATTTTCATTTGTTCACAAGCACCTGGCGATTATATCGATATCAAAAGTGAGATTTTTAATGCATTCTAGCCTGATTTATCAGAGGTCAAAAGTTGGCCTATTCTCCTTAGCATTGACTAACTAGCTGGTGGCATCTCTCAAGCTAATTGCTGATGTTCTTGTTCTTGGTCTGATGATGCTAATGCATCGTCTAATTATGTACAGCTATACACTAATCAATAATATAACATAATTCAAACATATTTTTTTATAAATGCAAATATGTACAGCCATAAGCTAACCAAAAACAACAAATATCAAACATAATATATTTTTTATAAACACAAATATATGCAGCTATAAATTAATAAAAATATAAGCCTGATTAACCTATTAGTGCCTAAATATTGACTTTTCTATGTGGTGGATTTAAAACATATCATATTATATACCATAACCAAAAAAATTACATAGTTTAGTATCAAAATGTTGAATTTCATATGGGTTCATTTTTTGGACAATGTGCTTGTATTTGATAGATTTATAAATAAAGGAATTTTGAAATGAAAAATAAATCCAGTACTAATGGGTTTTTATTATTTTTATGAGCATTTGTACACTTTTTACTAAAATAACATAAGTAAATATTTTACATACTGTTTTACCTTCAGGCCAAAAAGAAGGAAAGAAGTCAAAATATGACAACAAGTTGTGATGACAAGGCTACTGTTTTGTTTTGCACATTATATTAGTTAAAAGTGTACAAATGCTCATAAAAATTATACAGGTATATAATGAGTCTAATTTTCTATTTCCAAACAGATTTATGAGAAATTTTGTATTTCTGTACAATTGCACAGAAAAAGACAGAAAACACGCAGATGAGCAAAAAACGTGCACAGTGGTAGCATCACTATACTTATAAAGTGTACTCCTAAATGATTAAAGTTAATTGTATAATACTAATTAAATCTTTTTATAAGAAAGGTGTAGGTCCACAAAAGTATAACAATTATAAACTATTTATATTATTTATTGATAAAAGACTGCTGATTAAAGTTAAAAAACAAAAAATATTTCCTGAATAATTATATCATTTTATAAATAAATAGTTAATCTTGATATTTTAATACTTCAGTTTACAAAGTTCTATAATTTTTCAATAAATTATATTATAATATCATTAAAATAAAGGTTTTTGTTATTTTTAAAATATTATGAGCTTAATTCTATATTTAAATAAGTAGAAATATATTTTTTGTGAAATGTATCAAATAATGCAGTTTTTGCTTTAAAATATACATACTTTGATTGGTTTAGACTTTAGTTTATAGGACAAGGCAACTATAAAACATATTTTTTAACATATCTGTATTATTTGCAGGTTTTAGCTTGGAAATATACACTTATTAGTATATGCTTCCGGTTTTAAGTTTCTCAGAGACATAATTATTTAATTTTTCTTCAGAACAAAAACTTTAAAATGTTTTTGGTGTTATTAAAGATTCAACTAACCTAACTTACTAAGTTAGGTTAGGCCTAATATCTAAGTTTAATTAAAACTTAATAAGTCTATTTTAGACTTTAAAAACTTAATTAGAACAGACAAATAAAGTACATGCCATGGCATACATAGCTAGGTAAAGAAAAAAAATGATATAGACAAATATGATAGGTATATGTGTTGCGTACTGTAAGCAAATTCATACCATTCGCAAATGGTATGAATTCACTTATGGTATGCAACATATGCAAATATGATTTATATATCAAAGATAGGAATTTTGCCAGTACATTGACAGTCATTGAAAAAATATGATATCTAGACAAATATATCTTACATGCATATAATAGGGATCGGGTCAAAATGTAACCACTTCAAAACATACCCAAGTCAAAATATAACCATATAGAAAAAATTGATGGAACATACATGCAAAGTCCCTATGACCAGGGGAAACATTTTTTTGGTGGACAATTTAAGCCAGATCTGGCACACAAAATTTTCCCAATCTGATGTGCAAGCACAAATTTTCAGTTGCAGGCACAGGCATTTATACCTTTAAATTTATTTAGTTATGGGCGCAGTGTGCAAGTGTTTGTACTTAAAAAAAATCTAATTATGGGTGTATGCATTTAAAAAATTGTTTTATATAATATGTATAACTATTTTTGATAAACTAATAGTTAAAATCAGTAGTTAAAAAAAACCACCAACTGGACAGT
Source organism: Invenusta paracnida (assembly GCA_036023295.1). Lineage (NCBI taxonomy): Eukaryota > Metazoa > Platyhelminthes > Proseriata > Coelogynoporidae > Invenusta > Invenusta paracnida. Next base: position 321 of record JAYRBW010015996.1, on the reverse strand, counting down.
GGGTCCAAGCTCAGAATTTTGTCTGAACGTATAATAATCTGGCATGCAGAAAATTGATGGAAAAAATTTTGCCAAGGGGCAGGGGGGTGTGTTTCCAGTGCACACACACACACACACCTAACATTGTCCTGGCGCCTATTTTTCAACGGACAAAAAAATTTATATACCCCTATTTAGGGAGGGGAGATATGAAGGGGCTTCAATAAGTTCTCAGACTTGATATGAAAGCATAGAGTTACCTACTATATCTATAGATTTTTATTAACTACAAAAACATCTAAGATATCTCTGAAAATTTCAAGTCAACATCTCATTGGATAG
>JAYRBW010015985.1:0-12984 GCA_036023295.1 Invenusta paracnida | reverse complement strand
TTTGAATTCTCCATATCGTAATCTATGAATAACAATCGATTTAGAATCAAGTATCTATGCAAAGGCACATTTATTTCCTATTTTAGTATCTATGCATGGAAATACGAAATTTTTTATGAAACGACCTATATTATTCTAATAAAAATTTGCTATCTATATACACCAATTTTATTTCTGTTGCAATTAGTTCCGGGTTAAAAGCTAAAAAGACTAGGCTACTACTATACCATTCTACCGTTACATTAAAATAACACTATAATGTGAAATGTATTTTATATGTATTGAAAAATAAAAGATACTACATAAATTTTGTGATAAGTTATTAGTTTTGTATCAATTTTAATGATTAAACGAAATATTTAGGTTTAAATGCTGCACATAATGGTATATTATTATTGAAAATTTAATGTGTGTAACAAGCAAAAAAAACGTATCCCATAGCTACAAAATATAAATTACATACGACGTAGGTACGTATTAAAAGATTATTTTATGTCCCAAACTTTATGTGGTTTATATTGAAGATAAGTAAATAGAGCATTATATGCACAAAATAAAAATAAACATGAACAAAACTGGGATAGGTACAGATACATTCAAATAAGTTATTTTGGATAGTTTTGTACAGAGGCATAGGCGACAAAATAATACTAAATCAGATGGAGTGCACTTTGTTATAATAAAGGAAACCGATACTCCAGAAAAGAGAAACGAGGTACCTTGTTGAGAAAGAGAACAAATATAACCATTCCACATCTGCAGGTGACAATCTAGCTACATAAAAATTAATAGTGTTTATTAAAAACACTCATATACAATAGATCGCGAATGTACAGTAGCTGAAAGTTTAGAGAATTTAGTGATTTTCATACATGTAGAAATCTGAATACATGAATAGTATAAATAATATAATTTCGGTTGGCAAACACATCAAAGTTAAAGCAAAATTGATAATCCAAAATGTTTCTGTGTATGGTTGGTCTGTTGTTATATGAAATGATATAATGTTTGGCTTAGAAATAAGAGTATACTAACAATAGCAGTTAGACTGGGGATTATCACCCACTTTTGCGGATAGATTGACACCACCTCTTGCATCTTGTTCCCATAATCCAGGCGTCTGAATAATCTAAAAAGGTAACGGCAGTATAACTACACAAAATTGAGACAAAAAATACAGAACAACGTATTGTTAAATATCATAATATTATGAATATTATGTTAAATCAATTTTTATCTCTAGGATTTATACTAATTTTCAAATATTTTTACGACATATAAGCTATACAATATGCTGTAGTTAGATAATATAGCTAGTGTATTAACACAAGTAAAATTTAATCAATTAAATGCATCAATAAAATATTGTTGAAATGTAAAAACATGTTAAGAAAAATCTAAATAACGTAACTCTAAAGCAATTTAATATTATAGTTCTAGTGACATTTTGTAAAATATTAAAGTATTTTATTATAACTTTAAAGATAAAGTAGTAAATAGTCAAATAAAAATGTTACATTGTTATAATGCATAGCACCAGAAAAAACATTTTGATAAAAATAAATAATTTGTATTTTAACCCCCACATGCAAAATTCACCACGATGCATGGACCAAAGTATAAAAAGGTGTAACAGGTGGCAATTATTTCTTGTGTGATATTATACAAGCGTGACTAGACACATTTGCATTATATGCGCACAGAGGATAAAGGTCATTAAGAAACTGTTTAAGTGAATTTATCACTGGAATTTCACTGAAATAATGTGCACCATATTAGCTGACACAGAAGGCAGTGTAAATATGTACCTGATGTGTAAGTAGATGTTACGGTATACAATATATTCATTTGAAAAGGTTATTCCATGAAAGATATTGTGCTGCATTTAGGAATATTCAATTAATACATATAACCAATATATAAACAAGGAGCATTACAAAATACATAAAACGATACACATAAACCATCACCAATGTTATCGATAAGCAAATTTCAAGTCGGATAAAAAATCACCAAAGGAGTAAGGCAAGTATTGCCATTTGATTTTTAAACAGGGAATTATAAGGAACATAGGTAATGCCACATTAAGATCGATATCAAAACAGAAATACAAGACGTGATATAACATAAATTTTATTTTTGTATTTTATATTTTTCGTGTTATGACGAATTAAAGGTTGTAAAAAACATTCTTTTTTTCAAGGCGATTGCTTAATTTTAAATTAAACTAAAAATATGACAAAATTAAGAGACGGCGTTTTATCAAAGAGCGGCAAAATTCATACCTTTTCTACAAGCTCCTCAAAAGCAGTTTTTACACCTTCACTTGTCCGGGCGCTGGCCTCAATAAAGAGCATGTGATGCTTACGGGCAAACCGTAAGCCGTCTTCTCTGGAAACTTGACGTTTCTCGAGCTAAAGATGTGGATAGTGGGAGGTCAGAAAATATCACTGTAAATTGTGTAGAATAAAGCATCTTGATTGACAATTGAACTAAAAATCTAAGTAACAATTGAATACAAAATGATTGATTCAATAGTATAGAAATGTAGCTCTTTAGTAACAGAAAAGGTAGCTCTTAAAAAGTAGTATACATTTAAACCTCTGTATATATTTGAAATAACTTAATATTATGTTGAAGAAAGTCAACCATATGACGAGAAATGTGAGTCTATGTATGACCATGACGCATAAATAGGGGCTGAGGAAGTACCACATGTTCAAGAGAAAATAAACATTTAATGCAAAAACTAAGTAAACTTAATAAATTAAAAACCAGTTCAAATAACTAAATAAGTATATAAAGACCATGGGTAGAACAAGTATATTTTTATGTCGACTTACACTGTCCTTATCATTTGGATTAATCTGTAACGCACATAATAGAGCACTAAAAATGACAAATCTGCTAATTAATAACAAAATATGTATAAATCATTAACAACTGAATCCTAAAGGCACAAAATTATAGTACATCACAAAGCCAAGATCGGATGTTGAGAGATTAAATAATGTTTTAGCAAAAATAGAATTTTTAAGCGATTGATGATAAATAGAATTTATTGGTAGCTTATAGTATGCGTATGTAGTATAACATTCTACATAATACGTATGCGGACTAAATGATAACTTGAATGGATTATAATGAAATCCCATTAGTTAGGATGTAATGCATAGCGATAATGTAATACTTGTTAAATGTGTTTATGTTCAATTACAACTTGCACATTTATTTACTCTTAATTAGTAGTGACAAAAAATCTATTCAAAAAGGTGTTTCGGTATTATAATTTTTGCTATTTTATATGGCAGTAAAACAACACGTTGCTCTTTGGTAGTTTTTATATTTACTACAATAGAAATATAATTCAGACTGCAATCGTTTTATTTTCATACATAGCCGAATAATTATAATATTATCAATGAATTTTCATAGAATATATTTATACAGTAAAATTTAGTATAAATTCTTCATAATAACTTTAAGACGTTTTAACTTATAATACAAAGCACCTAATTTATGTCATATTTAGCTTAATCTATCGATAAGTAGTATATTCATTATTTTAATAGTTTTTTCTTTCTAGTAAATTCGAAGGAAATTTGCAGCAGTTTTCCAAAATACATGATCGTATATAAAAAAGAAACCTAAACTCTGGATTAAAATCAACGAAAATAATGCCCTAAATGGGAGTTCATTGCACAGATACACTCACCCAACTGTATTCCTTTAAACACCACTACATATAAATGGAATATATTTTTATCATAATATAAACATACATTACGCTGCATTTCTAAAGATACAAAGAAATAAAGTTTAAGATGCTAAAAAATAAGCTTTGGTTAACATAGCACGGTGAATTGTTTTTCTAGATCTGTTATGTCATAAGCATATATACACAAAAAACACCTAGCATCTACACCCAAATAATTAATAAATAATAATAAATTTAATGCGATTTATATCAAATAGTGGCTTAATAAAACAACCAATAACTATGTCTTAAATACTTACCCTGTCTATTTTGTTTGCCACAAGCATCTTTATCAAGTTATGCTTCGTAGCAAAAGTATCCAATTCACTGAGCCAATTTTCCAATTTTGTAAAGGAGTCACGATTTGTGACGTCGTATACTAAAAATAAGAAACATAACTTCATTAAATCAACATAAAATTGAAGTTGGTGGACTAAAAAAACGATTAGGTATGCTTACTTTACTTCACTTATATCAAATTTTATTTAGAAATGAAAACTATTGATAACATCGATAATACTAAGACACATAAATTACTACACTTAATTAAATTACTAAAGCAGTTAAATGGAAAGTAACAATGATTTTGTAAACTGTTCCACTAAAAGAACTGATACACTTCTTACCAAATATGACACCTTGAGCACCACGGTAGTAACTTGGAGTTAGAGTTCTAAATCTTTCCTGACCAGCAGTATCCTGGAAAAGGACACAAAAAACACGAATAAAATATAGAATAAACCTATCAGAAATGGAAACAGAAGTTAAAAAATCAGAAAAAATCGCTTGGAAAATTGAACATTTAACACCCTAAAAGAGCACTATAAAAATCTAATTAATAGAAACAATGAGACAAAACAAAAAAACATAAATAGAAGAAAACGCGAGCCTACCCAGATCGCCAATTTTGCTTTATTTCCATCTACTGTGAGTGGCTTAACTTTAAAGTCCACCCCAATAGTCGCAGCTTGCTCAGGATCAAAGGTGTCATCCACAAATCGAAGTAACAGACTGAAAATTATATAATACAATATACTAAAATTAATTAATAATATAGCATGACAATAAATAAAACTGTGCTAAACTAATTTGAAATACCTATAATTATGTAAAGAAAATTAAAAGGAAAAAATGGTGAAAGTAGAATTAATTAAGTAGAATAATCAAGTAGAATAATCAAGTAGAATAAATTAAATGATGAAGAGAATGAACCAAGTGTCAACATGTTAATGAAATATAAAAAAGAAACGAAATGAACGCCAATAAATAATACTTTTAATTGAATGAAATGCGTGTTCAATCTTAAGTTACACATTAAAATTTACTAGAAACCTGGTAATTTACTTTTATTTTAAGTAGACCGTTTCTGATATAACACTTTTAAGTAAGTATTTAAAGTAATTTCTTTCGGTATAATCTGTTAGCAGTACTTTGAATATTTTTTTAGTTTGATATTTACACGTTTTGTCTGTAGTTGGAAATCAAGCAAATATTTACACAATGATTTAACCAAATCTGTTTGGTACCTAAATTTTATTTCGTTTTATAGATTTACACAAACCTAAAATATGAAAACCTCGTATATAGGAAATGCTGTTTTAACATTCAATCAACAATTCTAACCATATAATTTTTTATTTTATTAGAATTGTAAGTCTTGTCAATCTACTCTAACTTTAAATCTATGGAATTAATAGTTTGAACTAAGTTTATGAACTAATAGAAATCATCTACCTACCGCAGTTTGTACACAAATATATATCAAAATCTGCCGAAATCTGCCCTGAAGTCAAGTGACAATAACTCCGTATTAGGTACGAATGATCCCTCATTTCAAGATTAAAATAATGTATAGCCTCCAATCACCTACAATAAAACTAGAACCCATCGTATTTTCCCGTATCTATAAATAATAGCCACTGGACAGACGACGCTTTATTTTACTATAGCCACTGGTGATAGATAGAGGTTGTAATTTTTATTGATTAGAGATATTTATGACGTCAATTAAGAAACAAATTAGACTGTTATTTTACTGCCAAAAGTGAAGCACAGGTTTGTATGTTATAATTATGTAGTGTTTTGATTTGCATATTGAAGTTTTTAGTTTATTGATAAATAAAATAAAATATTTGCAAAGAAAACTGGTTTACTGAAAACCATATCAATAAAAAATAGTATTTATACATTTACAAAACAATTTGTTAAATATGATCGATTATGTACATATATCATTTCGAAAATGTTACAATAAGTATACTATCACTAACAGAAAATGTTTCAATTTAATCTCTATTGTAATTATGTAACTCAAGTTTATTATAATATACACATTTTTATATGTATATACATACATCTATATTTCTGTAGATAATTAAGCAGTGTACTGCATTGTAATTCCTGATAATTGTTTAATATCAGGTTTATTGCAATAATAATGATAAATATAGTTCTATTTAAGTATAATTAAGAGTATTAAAACAAACAAATTTTAAATTATTAAGAGCAAACAATAGATTAAAAAGTACACATATATTTATGAATAAAAAAATGCTACTCATACTTTATTTTATTGTAACTGTGATAAAACAAAAATATCAACAATATGTAACAACCATAAATCTGGTTTTTATTCATAAATAGGTATATAGGCCTAGTGTTTTTAAGAGATCTGGCCTTAAGTTATACCCCTTTTTTCCACCTATATATTTTTTAATGCCACTATGTGGTGATGGGTTGCCAGTGCAATAAAACCCCCCCAAAAAACATGGTATTGGCCTATTATAACTTACCAATTAGAAATACTTTTACAGTGAAGGCTATTTATTAATGAAAATATACTAAAAGGTGATTTTCTCCAATTAAGCAAGCACCTAAAATTTAGTAAATATAACGAAAACTGACTGGTATACCAAACTGATAATTGAAATACAAAAACATTAGTGGAGCATTTATAATTTCTCTATATTTTATGTAATATGATTAAAAATTAACTAACAAAGTATATTTAAAAATTACAATTAACAGTATAATATGTCAAAAATCTGTATGGAAGTCACATTTGTATATATATTTTTTGTAAAATACAAATTTACTTAAGAGAATCAACAGTAGTCTGTTTCATTCTTAATTTAGGGAGATTTTAAATTAGGAGAACACTAATTATGTAACAGAATAAACTTTTTATTTTGGATGATAATATTATAGTATAATCATAAATCAAATAATGCAAGTATTTGATTTTAACAAAGTAAAACATAAAGAATGACTTTCATCTGATCAGCAGCCCAGGGTTTCTGCTCATCTTGCAATTTTTAAGGAAAATTAAAAATGCCAGGAATAAAATATCAAATAAATTTAAAAAGATAGGTAACACATTATGTATGTAAAAAAATATATCAGGCTTAGGATAACAAAACCTTGAAGCAATAAAGTAACCATCACAATATACCTCCAAAATTATTTTTATTTAATTTTAAATGAATAATTTAAATGTACAAACTGGTGTATGATTATAAACCAAACTTTTACATAAAAATATAATATCCTAAAAAGTTCAAACTAATTAAAACAAATTTCTAAGCAAGCATATAAGTTATTTATGATTCTTGTCCAAAATTAATGTTGCCACTAAGTAATGATTTATTTTTACTGGTGTATATATATACTATGTCATTTATATAATTATTTATCTAGATTGTTTCAATCTACATGTTTAAAGGGGTTTTATTGATTTTATGAAAGAGTAGCTGTAAATTATTTTCCATTTTGGATGTAACAAAAGTGACATTATTTATTTATATAGGTTAAATTTAATAATATATATATATAGTTAGTCAATTTAATAATTGTTATTTACAAATTTAGTCAATCCTGGTAATTAAATCAATTACTATTGTTTTATTCAATCATTTATTCATAAAAGGTAAAATTCAAATATTTACAACTAACAAAATATAATTAATAATAAAAAAACAAAACATTTTTAATATTATCATTATTTAATAAAAACACTTTGAATTATCATATGCTTTCTTTTTATGTATAAAAATTAATAGATTTATTAAGCATGAAGATATTAAGTTGGATGTAACAAAAGTAACACAATTTGTGGCAACATTAATTTTAGACAAAAGCCATATACAAAAATGTAAAATAAGGTAACTTCATTAAAAAACCAAATACAACACTAGATTTTATCATTAATACTGTATGGATATTTATTAGGTATATGTGATACATATTAAATCTATGAACAAATGTCTGCGACTTCATTAATAGACATTCAAATTATCACACTATAATGAATTTAAACAATGATTAAAAAGGACCAGGTTCTTTTAAAGATAATTGATTTCACCATCCAATAAAACTACAGCTTCATGTTTTTCATTAACTGCTCTACACTATTTGAGTGCAGAATAAACTCAAAGGTATGTGATTCATCTTTCTCATTAATTTATCTATAACAGTGTGTCAGAAGAGCTTCACATAACAAAAAAATTACATTTTAAAAATATTTCGTTGGAGGCTTTTTTTGAATTGACAAAAAAACAAAATGGCTGTCATATTACACATAAACATGTAAATAACTAAACTAGATAAAAGCTCTAATGAGGATAGTTTCTATTGCCAACAGATATAATAGTGGGGTCAAACTATAAAATGTAGTATACTCAGTCTCAATGTTAATTTATATACTTTGTTCTTGTTACTAAAAAAATTGCTACTATTAATCTAATATAAACAAATAATTGAAAATAAACATATATTTTTAATGGTGGTATCTATAAAAGTATAATTGAACTATACAATTATTATAAAATGATTATATAGTAATATTATTAGATGCCAAGCACCAATAAATGTATATTGTTATAGCATATGATAACACATAACAAATATTTTCTATGTAAAAGAAACAGGTAAGTATTTAGTATTATTGAATTGTTGAATATTTATTATTACATTAAATTAAGAAGTTAAATCATATAATCAAAGTAAAAGTTTAATTATGTTTTTTAAATTGTATTTAAAAAACATGATTAAATGATTTCCCTTCTAGTATAGGGCAGGCATGAGAGTGAGCCTTCAACAAAAAGCCAGAAACACATAGCACAAAAATTTTTGAAATGCTTTTGGCTAGAAGTTAAAATAACATCAAATATAATTGTGGTCATGACATTTTTAAAGTTGTATAACTTACAATGTTAGTAGCTTTGCTACTCTACTTTGTATATCCAAAATGTAATAAGAAGCAAAGTTTAAAATTCCCCCAAACATTTTTTTATATAACATTTCCCCTTTTTAACAAAACTTTATTTGATCAATAAAATGTTAATATTGTGATAATGAATGTACAAAATATAAACAAAAACAGCAATAGTGCATTAAACAAGAGAGATAATTATATTCAATTAAGAAACAGTCATCTTAAGTGCATGATAATAATGTTGGTGGATGGGTGAGAAGGGGGGGGGGGGTAGGATAATGTTTTTATGGCATATTTGGACCAATCTTGAGTCTTGAGACCCAACCAAAATGGTTCCAAAAAGCCAGAAGAATCTCATGCCTGATAGGGGTTAGCAGCCAAATGGTTAACATACTTGCACTGTCATCACAAGGAGGCTGGTTTTAGACTATGTACAGCTAATGAGATCAAATAAGATTGAAACAAGTTCTGTTCTGCCTTTCCCTATGTTTGAAGTGATTGATAATCTTAATTGAGATCTAATGATTATATTATAGCACTACAAATAATTTTCAAATATTGGATATTCTTTGTATAGACTTTTTCTAACCACCCACTCATCATTTTTTTAAAACCAAAATAATGTTATTGTATGATTAGACCTGGATATGGAGTGTATGTTTTATATTAAAGATTAAGAAATGTACTGTCAATATTTATGATTTTTTTTTAATATTCAGTTTATTTAAATATTTAAAATAATTGATTAATAATACTAAAAGTAGGGTAATCTCCAAGTTTTCTGCATTAAATTATTTTTGCTTTTTAAAGCGTTTTTTTGGTTAATTTATTTTTTGTTTTTATTTTAATGTATTAAATATTTAAATTAATAAGTAAAATACTTTATAATTATGTATTAATCCTTACAGTACTCCAGGAGTTTCTCTGGTACTGCGTTATATAGACTAACTTTTTCGGAAATATCCTGTGTTGGATTAGACCATAGATATTTGTTTTGATCATTAATTATTTATTATGATTTGTTATTTGTTACTTGTGATTCATGTATAATGTTTCTTGTTGTAATACTTATAAACACTTATAGATATTTGTTTTTCTTATTAAAAAAATTGAAAATAATTTAATGCAGGAAACTTGGAGATTACCAAAAATAGCATTGTTTGTAAAAAGCTCTTTTTATTTTTGTTAAATATTTACTAAGGTGATAATGAGTCTTTTAAAAAATCTATTCTAAATATGATTTCCCTGAGCTGTCTAAAAAATTATATGATAAACTTTAAAGTTAAAATATTTTCTAAATATTAATTATTTTGACTCTAATTGTCACTGGGTCAATCTAATATTATTTAAATAGATCACAACATTGATCTGAGACTTTATATCTAAGAATAAGTCTTTCATTGTTCCATCAACCTGTCAATCATTATTCAAAAAGTAACTAAATTGCCAATCAACTTTAAATGCTATTGTTTTTGTAGTCATATATTTAAAAAACTAAATAATCAATTAAATAACTCATTATATATAATTGATTTGTTGAAACTGAAACTACCCTTAAAAAATCAGACATTTCAATAATAAAATGGGATTGTATTATATAAAAAAACAAGTGTTAACTTAAGTGTAAACAAATTTTAGGAATATAATAATAATCATTCATAGACATATGATAATATGACCATAGAAATATCAGATTAAATTAAATTTTGACACTCACCTCGATTTTCCAACACCACTTTCACCAATTATCAGTATCTTTAATGTAGTGAGACATATATCAGCGTCTTCCATATGAATTTTTACCTAAAAAGGAATAAATTTACGAAAAAATGGAAATTATAAATTTTGCGGTAGTCATATGACAATATTTTAAAACAAAATAAAATTCTCCAGATCAATAATTTGAGCGGTATTTTTGTTTATTTTTTGGAAGACGAGAAGGATCATATAAGAAAAATATAATAATAAGTGAATATGTCGACATATTCGGTTCTATTATATATGAGCACATATTTGTAAATATGACGATATATTCATGTTTATGGTGAACATATCTGCAAATATGTCGACATATTCGTGTTAATGAATGTTGGACATTTTATTTGTAAATATGTTCCTTCTCGGCCGCCATACTATGACACATTACCTGCACACTATCTGCAATTACCTAGATACATAATATTTTAAATATTTTTGCTATGAAATGGTTAAAAATGTACAATTAAGAATAAAACTGAATTTTTTCTACATTTACCGATATAAGTATAATACCATATAATAAATACATAATTTAATTTGAATAATAATATATCTAATACAAAGATACATTAACTGGAATTTTTTAACATAGGGGGAAAGGGTATATCTTTAATGATATACTAATTATCTACATTTTCGTACAAAGCGTGGGATATAATATTTCATAGATCATAACATACAAATAATAATATATATATCACGGAGTATAACTTATCATAAAGGCCTGGCAAACGCGTCCACTAATAAGGCTACTTGAGTGATGTATGAAAACATATATTTTTTCAAAACTATATAACTTTTCTCTTTTAAGTATATTTTGGTACAATTTATTTAGAAAATGTCGTATTGTCATTTTCGTTCAATATAGATATATGCAGTATATAAGAACTACAGCCTAAAATATTAGTTTAGAATAATGGAATTGTGTTATGATTAAAATCTCATCGCATTAATATATGGTAAGGCGTGTGATAAAAATAGTGATGCTCAGCGCCATATTCAAGTGTTCATACTAAAATCTATAAGATAGGTTATAACTCATATTATTTATAAAATATATAATTTCCTTCGGAAATTAATAAAGTTAACAATAAAATATGCAAGAATATTTGTTTCATTATCACAGAGGATTTTACAAATAAATGAATTATTATTTTGTACGTTGTATGCACATAAAATTATATTGATTATTGTAACATTTTGAAAAAAATAATTGATATCTATAAATAAAAATGACAGTGTCTCTGTAAAAGTATGATGATATAAAAAACAAAAAAATGATATAAAGTTCAGCCAATAAAGAAATTGTTATAAAAATAGCACCAAGATTTAATTGATGCAATGATTACTTTTAAAATGCATATAATAGGCTCATGATCCTTTAAAAAATATTTTTTTAATAACCCTTTTTCAGTAAATTAATCAATTGATATATAAACTGTTGATTTATGCACTGTGTTTTATTTATTACTATAAGCATTATGACAAAAGTTTCAATTATTGATTAGATATTATTTGCGGCTGTAAGTATAGATGCCTAATTTCAATTTCAATTTAAGCAATTATAATTGACATAGAAATATAGCACAGTAAAATGTTATCGAGCGCTTGAAAAGCTTGGAAAGTTATAGTAAGCGCTTACCAAGCTTGAAACTTTCTAAAACAAATACATGCGAAATTAATATACATAACAAATATTAATAACATGAACGTATTCAAGTCCAAGCGTTTTCAAAAACAGAATATAGCTAACTCACGCTGACAAAAATCTGAAATAATTGAAGAAATCTGTCCCAGAAAACAATCCGACGCAATACAGTACATCTAATGATGAATTCGTTGAAGTGAACATTGATTGAAACCTGCTTAAGAAAAAGGTCAATCATATGCAGCAATGTAATTAAAATATTGATGAATTTATCAAATTGAAGATGGATACAACTTGCTTCAGAAAAAGGCAATTGGTTGCAGCACAGTTGATAATTAGATAGACGAATTCGTTGAATTAAACATAGATTGCAACTTGCCTTAGGAAAAAGGCAATTGGATGCAGCATATTAAATAAAACAATATTTATTTAGACAGGCAGTAGATACGTTTCCCAAACATTGTAGGAGCAAGGGTCGTCTGCTTCTGAGTTAATTCTTCAATCGCAACATTATAAATGGGATGATCAAGGTCGTATTTTTGATCTGGATGGCAACAAAATCAACACAGCTAATATATTGGATTTAGTGCGATATGCTGTTGATAGCAG
>JAYRBW010015974.1:0-12985 GCA_036023295.1 Invenusta paracnida | reverse complement strand
AGAAGATAGAAGAAGAGAAGAAAGAAGATAGAAGAATAGAAGAGAAGAGAAGAGAGGAGAGAAGAAAGAAGAGAGAAGAGAGAAGAGAGAAGAGAGAGGAGAGAAGAAAGAAGAGAGAAGAGAGAGGAGAGAAGAAAGAAGAGAGTAGAGAGAGGAGAGAAGAAAGAAGAGAGAAGAGAGAAGAGAGAAGAGAGGAGAGAAGAGAGAAGATAGAAGAGAGAAGAGAGGAGAGAGGAGAGAAGAGAGAAGAGAGAAGACAGAAGAGAGAAGATAGAAGAAGAGAATAGAAGAAAGAAGATAGAAGAGAGAGGAGAGAAGAGAGAAGAGGAGAGAAGATAATAATTGAATACATTTACTATAGCATTATAATATTTTAAATTTGGAATGTAGAATAAAATGTGAGAAGAATTAGAGAGGTGAGAGGGGAAGGAACATAGGGCATATCATGAGGCATCCTGTTGTATATATCAATATTAATACGACTGTAGCTAAACTAGAATGCAGAGGAAGGGAGATTCCTTATATCTGTCTAACTGTAGCTGTATCTGGAGAGTAGCGCGCGCGCGGCGGACTGTTGATTGTGGCTTCCAGCTTATCAGAAGTTGAATCAGAGGAGAGAGGAAGGAAAGAGACTGGGAAGAATGGAAGTGGAGAGCAGTAATGCTGAGGATACCGCCAAAGTGAGATAGAACTGGAGACAAATCAATGATACATAGATACCATCCGTGAGGGGAGCATGGCGAGGGAAACAATCAATAATATGAGACGCAAATGAGAGAGAGAGAGAGAGACGCTGTCTATTGGAGGCGAGGTATGCTTCCCTTTTCTCTGGTTGGCATCAACACCGAGTCCCCGCCGCCTATCCCTCAATCAGCTGATAAGAGAGCATCCCTGTTTCACGTGCTCAGCTCAGCTAATCCTCGGCATATTTCCCCTATAATATCCTGAATATAGTTATTTCTTTGTGATAATACACAAAACTAACTAGAATTATATATGGGTATGCTTCGTCGCCCTTGAAATAATGACTCGACTTTCTCAGATGCGACGAGGGTATCATGTACAGCTTTAAGTCTTTGAGTGAAAGAGCCAGGTTTGAATCGTTGATGAGGAGAGTATTGAGGGCATTTGGAAGTTTATTAGCCTCCTTTTACGATTTATATTCGATCAAAATTAGGCAATGAACCTTATTAAAGATTATTATTTTAAGAAAAGCTGGAACGTGTCACTTACAGCTTTGTCCCCCCTGACCACAACGTTCGGAACAACAGAGGTGATCCTTTATGGATCGCTGTTTTCTAGCAAAGCTGCAGTTTCCAAAACAATTTGGCATCATCAAACAGAAGGAGCCTCTTCTGGCTGACTACAGCACAGATTACAGAGCAGAAACGGGAAACATTATTGAAATAAAACAGAAATTAGTACTAAAAAAAAACCAACTTTCAATTTATTTTGATTTTAAAATAATAATTACTTAGTAATATAGTTTTCAGTTTCAACTGATTTTTAGGCGGAGAAGGCATCAACAAGAGTCACTCACCTGTTTATGCAAGGTCATGTTCCTCATCGGGGCTCCACCGGGACTTGGAGAGGAACTCCAGGAGGTTGAAGGGGCCACGCAATCTTCCGGGAGAACAGAGAGAGAATTCAGTTAGTTGGCAAGGATTTGATTGGCTAGAGTGTCAAGATACTAAGAATAGAACAAACTCTCGCCTTGGGAGGCTTCTAAAAAGGCGATGTGAATTCACTTTGGACATCCATAAATACATCGAAAGACAATGAATGAACTCGCTGCGTGAGAGTAATCGATAAAGCAGCAATTTAGTTAATATTTTACAAATATAAATTGTATTTAAAATTTGGGAATTTAGAGGTTTTCTATGTAATGTTGCCAAATTTATGGGAAACACTTTTGTGATTGAAAAGAGGGAAGATGTTACTCAAATACTGCTTCAGTTGAAGAAGTAATAAGTTCACGCGGTTGCATCGTCAAGCAAAGAATAAGGGCGATGCTAACAGCTCTAGTCATTAATGCTAAGGAGAATAAGCCAAGCCAAGAACAAGGGCGTCAGTGATTAGCTTGAGAGATGCTAGCAGCGTTAGTCATCAATGCTAAGGAGAATTGGCCAAGCCAAGAACAAGAGCGTCAGTGATTAGCTTGAGAGATGCTAGCAGCTCTTGTCATTAATGCTAAGGAGAATAGGCCTATATTTGACCACTAATAAATCAAACTAAAATGCATTTAAAGCTCATTTTTTGTGTCAGCCTAATGACCAAGCACTAAGGAACAAAATGCATCTAATATGAATTATTAAAAGTTTATTGATATTTTTTTAATGGGTTAGTTTTGATGAATTTTTTTATCATTATCCACTTTTTCTTAACTTTTTCTTAAATTATTTTTTTGTCAGCCAAGTTGACTGATATTTACGTTTTATAGGAAAATAATTTTCTACATAAAATTGAACTTTTTGTTATAATCGCCGCAATTATTATCTATAAATGCAGTGCAACAGTCGTACCTATCAATAGGTAAAACAATAATAGCGCAGATATATTTACATGAAAATAAAACTAGTTACACTTTAGACAGAAAATTATATGAGATTACATGAAGATGAAACTATTTCGAAGCAAGGTGAACAATTTCGAGACGGAAAGATATGCAAAATTGTTTTTTTTCAATTTCAGAATTTGTAAATAATTATTATTTTCGGCGTTATATAATAATATTTAATATCAAAATAAAATCGACAGCGTTCAAAACTGGAAGCCAAAAAACAAACTCATGAAAAGCAAAAAAGCTGACTTGATATTGATGATATGATGTACAGCCAATTGAAATTGATACAAAAAGGGCGCCAAATTGAATTGTTACAATGATTACTTTTATAAATTCGCAAATACATAGATCAATAAGGAACAGCTGTAAACTAAAAAAAAATCATCAAAATATGAGTGCAAACTATTAATAAAATATGCCTGGCAAAGAACATTTTTTATAGAAGCAATGAAACTCACATAAATACATGTTTAGTTATTAGATAATACCATAATTAATATAAATAAGTAAATAGTGAAAAATAATACAATTACAAATATTTATTATTATTTTTGGCTCTCATAGTTTTATGAATTTTTCAGTTTAGAGATACTATTATTTTACTTATAAATCATTTTATGGATTTGAACAATTAATCATTGTTACAATTAAATCTTGCCTTTTTTATACGAATTTCTTTATTGGCTGTACTTCCCATCATCACTATCATTTCAACGTTTTTATTTTGAGGAGCTCGTTTCTTGGCTTTCATTTTTGCGACGCGATTGTTTTTGTTTAGAAATTTTTTTTATCAACAAAGTCTGATTCTTATGAAGTATCGATTCATTTTCCGTCATTTAACAGTTCAAAGCGCTAAATGGATCAATTGAATTAGACGGTCTTAAATGTCATTGCTGATTGTAGACTATTTAAATACGCGAATTTTTCTCCTGAAGCGTAATTTTCAATGCATATCTACGACTGTTCCATTTGACGGTGTAATTCTCTTCCTTGTAGACTCAGTTTGAAAGATAGATGAAACCATATTTGACCTACTAGTAGCGAATAGGGATTGAGAGCATTCTGAAAATGGTTTATTCTAGTTGGTCCATTTCACGAATATTTACGTCATCGTCACTAGGAATGTCTAGAACATCGAAAAACGTCGGATGCAGTTCTACAAGATGCCTTTCAGAACTCTCTTTTGCCTAAAATTCCAGCTCGTCGTTATTTAATCCTGAAATTTCTCCATTGGGAAAGTTATTAAACTGTATCAAAGAAGCTGCTTTGTAGGTAATGAAACAGCCTGCTAAATTAATTCAATGATCAAATTTGAATTATACTATTGATTCTTAATATGGATTCACAAGAATCTACTATTGATTTATATTTTTATAGGCTCAAAATAGGGGGTTATTGATGTTGATTGTTGTTGTTGTGGCAGCATCACACGAGCCGGAGCTTGTGAAGGTACGCCTCCACCTCTCTAGGATTTTCGGCTAGGACGGAGATTGATGGGGTTGGAGTGCCGAAGCAACCAATTCTGGCCTGGACCCTGGTGGGGCCCGACTGGAGCCAATGTTCGAGATCTTCGATGCCAGATTTGCAGTGAGGGCCGACGGGATCTTCATTTGATATGATATTCTGGTACCCAGCTAGGATGTACGAGTGTCCACTCCTAAGCTGGGCCAGGATAATGTCTGTCTTGCGGTTGTAAGTTTTATTCTTTTTATCGGAATAGGTCTGCAGTATTCTGCTATGTGTTTTTTTTTCTTTAATCTTTTCCCTGATCATGGCCTATTGTAGGTGATCGAGTTGTCAGGCTGTCCTTCTTCGGTGTCTGCTTTCTTGGCTTTTTGGTGAACCATTTCATTTCCCGGGAGTCCAGAGTTCCCTGGCACCCATTGCAGGATGATGTCCATGTTGGTGTTGCTGAGGGCATCTCTGAGATCTTGGATGTCTTTGGATTCTCCTGATTTCGGATTATTTAGCGCTTGGAGATTAGATTTGCTATCGGTGCAAACGAGAATGGGCGAAGGGCTCTGCGGTTGGTGGCGAATCCAGTTACATGCCATGATCAGAGCTGTGGTCTTCGTTTCGAAGGAGCTGGTGTTGGGTCTTCCTTTCTTGTGGCTACAGTAGACCTTCTTCGGGTTTTTATGCGGTCCTGTTGCTGCCTCCGTTCTTGGTGCCGCTGCTCGCGGACCCATCGGTGTAGATGATGTAGGAGGTGATCTTATGATTTTTGATATTATTGATGGCGTCTTAAGGTCGTCACACTTATTCGACTTTTGGCCATTGTCAAGGAGGTGATCTTGCATTTTCCATCTGTTTCTAGTGTTGTGCGATGGTGGGACTTTAGGTAATAGGGGGATGTCCTGTCTGGTTCCAGTGTCGGTTCCCGCTTCTTTGCTAAGTTGAATGGTCTGTTCTCTCCATCTGCTTCTTATTTTCGAGCGATGCTTGATGTTGGTTTCGGCAACACGTTTTCTTGGATTGTTACTAGGCAGTCTCAGGGACTTCTCTCACGCTTAGAGGCTTTTCCGTTTGCTAACTGTTTCATGAGGGCACGTCGGCCATTTGAGTCTGAGGGCGTCTGTAGGTGTTGTACGTAACTGCCCGGTGACGGCTCTGAGGGCTCTGTTCTGCATTGCCTCGAGTTTTTTTATGGATGAGGTAGCTAGCCAGGGCTGCCATGCCGCGCTGCAGTAGTCCATAGTGCTCCGAACGCATCCAGTATAACCTTTTCATGATGTTCTTTTGCCACCCCCAGCTTTTGTTGGCGACTGCTGTGAGGATTCTGCCCTTTCTGTTTGGCTTTGTTTGTCAGCCTTTCAGCTGCTGTTGTTCCACAAACATGTGCTCATGTTAACAATTTTATGCAGAGTCTATTTTCAGATGTTAAATTAATTATTGGTGGCACTCAGGGGAGAGGGAGTCCAACTATATCCGTATCAGGCTATCCCTAGTAATATACTTATATTCTCTAATTTGAAAAATGGAACCCAACTTGCTGTAAGTGGTTTTGAGAAGTATAAAGCTGGCCAAATGGATTCGGTGGACAATAATACAGGTCATGTAGCTCGACTGGCAGCCACAAAGAATAATAAAACCTTCTCCCTATGTGATTCCGTTTGGCTCGACACGATTACACAAAATAAATACCTTCTCAATAAATTAGATTTTCACATTAAACTCGTGCAAGCAAAGTCGTTTGTTGACGGTGGACGAATTAAAATTCTAGATGGAGTGATACACGTTCGACGTGTCAAAATCGCACCACGTATCATTTTAGAACATGAAAGACAACTGATAACACGTAATGCCATATATCTCTTCAGCATAAAATACTTACCTAAACCATTCCACAGCGGAGCATGACACATAATATGGAGAGACTGTTCCAAAGACATATGCCTAAGGTAGTCATCGTTGGAATATGTTTGATAATAAGGCTTATAATGGTGATGTAACAAGCAATCCTTTCAACTTTCAATATTATAATCTCAACCATATGGCTTTATGAATATAAGGATAGAACTAGTCTACCATTTAGACCATTAACATCTGACTATTGTAAAGGCTTGTGTGTTCGTGAGTATATAACTCTCCTACAAAGTCTAGAACTCTTCAATCGTAAGGAAGATTTTGGTTTTACATTCGCAGATTATGCTGCAGGTGTTTATAATCTATATGGGTTCAATATAACACCTGATCTATCATTTATAGATCTCGCTAAGCCATAACAGGAGGGCAATCTTCGATTGTTGCTTAAGTTTTGTGCTGCACTCGTAGGCACTATAAATGTAATAAATATGGTAATATTTGATGGTAAAGTGGAAATTACACTACAGCGCAACGTTCTTGTTGACTATTAGGGCTAATGTTTACCAGTCATGAACCTGCTTAATTCTCGTTAATAAAAATCAACAATTTTCAAACAACTTTTTCCTTGGAACTGTTCCCACAGATATGGACGACCATGATAAAGTTAATTAATTTGTGCTAGCAGTGCGTCTATTGATTACAAGTATTGAGTAATTATCTATTGAGTATTTAACGTCTAATGATTACAAGTATTGAGTAATTATCTTTTGAGTATTTAACGTCTAATGATTACAAGTATTGAGTAATTATCTGTAAAGTAAAATGTATGTTGGTAATTCTTTAATTAAGTTTAATTAAATGGTTATCTTTTTTGGAATAGTCAATTCTTGTGTTTGAATTTGATTAATAAGTTTGAATCTTGAATAATAAATAAGTTGGGAATAAAAATATAAGAAAGAAAAGAGTCAAGCATTGAAAAGACTGGGTCGTGATAGGAAAAAGCGATTTTTTAGTATTTAGGGGGTAAACCCAGCGGCCGCAGTAATTGTCTGAATCGCGGACAACGTAATAATAGAAAGCATAATCTATAACATAAATTCAATGTATTAAAACAATTGCGTTGTCCTCGGTCTGAATTTGGAAGTGAACCCAGTTACGGTATGCAGACAAGTTGGTGTAGTGAAGCCGTGTGTCTTTGGTACGTATAGCATTGGTCATAAAATTATTAATCAATCGAGGTTAATCACATAAATTAAATCGTAGCAATTAGCTAACGAGATTTTGTAATTGGTAACGAATTAATTTGATAGTTAATCAACTATCCTAATAATAATCTTGATTGTTTTCCCTGCCTTATTATTGTGAGATTTTAGAGATATTATTATGATAATTTAATTATTATATTTAATAACTGAGTAAACAACCGATTTGATAACAATTGGTTCCCTTGCAGTGGATAGAATTTATATTATAATATTGATATATTTAATACTGCACAAAGTATTCATATATTATAATTGCAGTACGGGCAGCTTGGTCGGGCTGAGACTAAGGAAAGGATTTTATATCTGACGAGTCCTCTTTATTTCCTACGATCTACATCATAGAGTAAGAAGGGGGGGGGGCAATTACACTATGATCTACACGAAATTTCCAGGATTAGTATACTATCTTTTACAAATATCCAATCTGTAAAATAGGAAATTTCGGTGAGATATTTCGATTTTTTATTTAGAATTTTAAAGGGGTATTGTGTTGTGTGTTACATCCAGTGTGTTTATAGATTAATATGGAAGGGCAGCGAATTTTTAGATTACCGATACCACGGGAGTTTAATGAGGGGACAGATTTTACTGATTGGGTGGTGTCTGTAGAAAATTATTGCATACATTACGAGGCGTCGAGGGTTGAATGTTTGAGTTTACTGTTGCAGTTAGTGTCAGGGCGTTTTTCAAATACTATCTTAGAGGGTAAAGCGCAAGGTTGGGATTTTAAAAAGGTATGTAGAAAATTGAAAGAAGGGATAGAGAGTAAAATCTGCAATGGCATGTCGGGTGTTGTTTGCTCAATTGATGCAATTGCCGGGAGAACGTATGACAGAGTTTTCAGATAAATCTGCAAGCAAGTAAAAGACGCGTATCAGATTTTTGATAATGATATGCAAAATCATATGGCACAAGACCAATTTGTAAATGGGTGTCAGTGATAGTTTTGTGAGAGAGCGGCTTTTGCTGAAAGCAGTGAGAACTTTGATGAGATAGTGGCCATAGCTGAACGGTTAACGCGCGCACAGGAGACTAATGCATTATTAGCATCTACCCGAGAGGTTTTTAGTATAGATAACGGAGATAAAGAAATTAAGGAAATGAGATCGGAGATGCAAGATCTCAAAGATATGATGCGGAAGTTGCTGACGGACGATCGAAGGCAACAGGCGCAGGGCGTAGAGGAGAGGTCGCATGTACATTTGCTTGAGCGGACATACAGTCCAGGACGCCAGAGAAAATTCAATAATTTTATATGCGTTAATGATAGGCCAATATGGAATGAGCCTCAAAGCCAACGTGTTAGGTATGAGGATAGAAAGTTTGAAAATTTTAGAAAGTGGTATAGGTGTGAAAGCAGGAGTAAAAGGAGCTATAACAGACGCGCGCGTTCTAACAGTACTTAAATTAATTCAGTGCAGTTATGAGTTTTTGTCTTTTCGTGAAGCCAATTTGCAATTTTTGAGGGTTTCTGCGATTTTTTGTCATGATCCTGTTTTTTCTTTTACAGAGAGGATTTTGCACAGCATGAAAGGGATAATAAATTGTTACAACCTCTTCTTTCTGAGTAGCATCCATTAAATCAATTTACTCGAAAAATTTTGTGTTCTGATATTTAATGATTAATGCTTGTTATACTTATTGTTATACATTTTTTAAATATTGTGTTTTATATTTTAAAGAAATATACTTTTTATACGAAAATCTTTAATGTAAATGTAAAAACCAATGGGTCACACATCTTCATTTTATATTGTCACCTCTCTCCATCTCCATATACCTACCTTCTTGTTTCTCCTTTATACTATTTGTCCATATTATTGCAGTACTAGCACATTTTTTGTTTAATTTAACAGAGGAAACTGAAGATCTGACTGACAAAAATCTACAACATTTAAATATTCTATATCAGATAAAAGTTTTGACTTTCAAAAAGAGAAATATATAAAATAGTACCTAATTGGCAGTTCAAGTTGATAGTGAATCAGATTTTAATGACATTTTGTATTATATAGACTATTCTAATTGCTGTTATTTTTTATTAATTGTTAATTTTTTAATATCAGCTTTAGAATTTAAATAAAATATTTTATTATTTTGAAAAAACTTATCTTTCATATGTACTTCTAATTGCAAGTGGCTTGTACATTGTATGAAGGGAAAAATTTTCTTTTAACAAATTCATTACCATAGGCACTATAGCTGTTTTAGCTATTCTTACATGTGTGCAATCAATAGCTCCTGTGCATGATGGAAAATTTTGTTTAGTAACAGCCTTTTTCTCATCAGATGATGGAAATTTTATCCAATCATATTTTTTTGCAATTATTGCTGGAATAACTTCCTTTAAAACTCTACGGATGGTAGACTAAGAAATCCCAATATCTTCTGCAACTCTAATTTAAAATCTTGGATCTTCCATATATACTTAACAAATATATCTATTTGTTTCTTTAAAGATAGCTCGACTCTCGAGTTTTCAGAGTTTCTCCAAGAGAGTAATCAGCTGGAAAGAATTACATTATGTTTAAAATGTTTAAAGTTTAAGGTTTATTGACTTAAAATTAAATAGGTAGGTACTAATATATTAAATGCAGATTTACTTAAAACTCAAATACATATGGAATTTGACTATTATAGTTTCAATAAGTTAGAATAAAAACAATTATTGTTATATAGGTATTTATTTTACTAAGTATAATCACAAATTATATTATGTTAGAATTAGGTAGTAATTAGTTAGGTATTATTTCATTATTAAAAAGTGACAAGTACTTTTTTTCCATCTCAGGTAATAATTATCTTATTATATATAATGATGTTGAGTAATTATTTCATCCCACAGTTAAAAAACTAAAAAATAGTAATTTCTTCCTATAATAATAAAGATGTTAATTTGAAACATATACATGTATACCTACATAATACATGAAACATATAAACATGTATAGTTGGTTACAAAAAAAATATTATTATGAATAATAAGCAATTTACATTATCTTATATTTTAATCAGTACTGTTTATTTTATATTCGAAGTGTCCAAAGCAATCGTGTTTACATAAACATGTACAGTCATTTATATGCATTATAAGATTAGTTGTAACAAAAAAATTAAAACTTACACATCCATCTAACTGCCAATTGGCTTCCGCGAATGAAAATATCTCCCTGTAATTATCAATAATATCCCTTCTTTATTTAAAAAATGTCTCTCTTTGTCATACTAGCATGTATTTTGCCAGCTGAGCAAGCGAAATAGCAACGCGTGATTTCAGATAAATATATCATACAAAAAACTTATAATTCGATTTTATTCATAGGATTGTAAGAAAAAGTTTTATGTGAGAAAAAATGTCTAAAACTTTTTTTTTAAATATGATTCAGATTTAAGAAAATTATTATTTTTCACTAGCTTATTTATACAAATCACAGAAATAATTAGTCTAAAATCCGAATAAAATCTTTTTCTGATCTTTATTCATTTTTATTCATATTTGCTTAGTAATACCTATTTATATAATAATGTTTGGTAAGTTTAACCATTTTACAATATATTTTAATTTTTCAATAAATAAATAAACTGTTAGTATTTATTTGACTTTCTTAGTAAACTCTAAAGAATATAGGATAGATTTATAATATACATATTAATGGGATAGTATCATATATATTCTTTGGTAATCACCGTTGTTTTATTTACTACGTTTGTTTATCATAATAGATGTCATAGTTACAAATAAAAATTCTGTTTTAAATTGAAACATCAAATTTTTGATTTTAACGGGATAGTTTTATACAACTTAAATGACGTTATAGTTATGAAATATGCATGTTATTTTATGAGAGAAGACCACCTTATATTAAGAAAATTTAAAGGAATTATGATATTTGTAAAATAATTTAAATGTGTAATGTTGTTTCTGTCTGTTAAATAATTATTTACAACAGTAAAGGCGGTAATTCAAAAAGTCTGCAAGGTACCGTTATCTATTGAACAAGAGACACTGACACTGTCACTATTTATTGAAAGTACACAAGGATGAGCCCTCATGGACATACTATTATTAAAATAGTTTTATTTATATGTTTAGTATGTCTTGTGGTAAGATATTTTTAATTACCTTCTTATAGTATAGTTTTCCTTTATAAGATAATTAGTTAATTTAATATATTATAACTATAAGAATATAATGCTGTAGTGTTTTATGTTTTAACATTTAATTCATTAATGTTAAGAATGTTTTGTTAATTAGCACAATCTTAAGAATGCTCAGCACATTCATGGATCCATAAAATGTGCACTGAAGATTGTGCAGCTCATTGAGAAGATTCTATTTTTGGGCTACAAAAGAGTAAGACTTAAATTAGACCCCTTGAAGTTGAAGTTGAGTTTACCTTTTTTTGGGCTTCATGAAATATAAAAAATACATCTGATATATCATACCTGCCTGTTAAATATAGTAATATAGTAGACATATATACAGGGTTGGCCTTTATAAACCATAACAAGCTATATTTTTCAATTTTCTAAAAAATTAAGCCAGTTTTAGGCATTTTTTAGTCAATAGAAAAGCCATTAACCTTCTAGTGTATCAATCATTTTTGCGTTCTCAAAGGGTTTAAGAGATTTGTAATCAGTGGGATGTTCTCTCAACTCAATCACCTTCCTGCATCATCTTGGCATTGATTCAATCAGATTGGTGATATAATCTTCAGGAAGGTTGTGCTGATGTCAGAGGCTGCCTCCATGAGTTGGTTGAGTCTGTAAACCTGTCTCCTGTCTTGCTCTTAAGATGCACCCAGATGTTATCTATGGGGTTCAAGTTGTGACTGCAAGCTGGCCAATGCAAGACCTGGATACCACTCTCTTAGAGCAATGCCATGGTGATTCTTGCTTTGTGGGAGGTGGCATTGTCTAGCTGGCAACATTTTTTTTATGGACAATTTAAGCCAGATCTGGCGTGCAAAATTTTCCCAATCCGATGCACAAGCTCAAACTTTCAGTTGTAGGCGCAGGCATTTATACCTTTAAATTTTTTAGTGTGAGTGTCAGTACTTAAAAAAAATTATCTAATTGCAGGCATAGGTGTTTATAGAATTAATTTTATATAATATATATAACTGTTTTTGATAAACCAATAGTTTAAATCAGTCTAAGAATTAAAATTAAAATTAAAATGAATGTTATTAATTATTCAAAATAAAAAGGAAATATCTTATTTAAACAATTTAAATCAATATTATTAAAGAAGTTCAAATATAAAAATATTAACCATGAGTACACATATAATAACAATAGATCCCTTAGTATTTTAGCATAGAACTATAATTGTGAGCAAATATGTCTAATCACAATTTATAATTTCATAGATCTAGTATATAATATAATTCATGCATGTGCATAGGTACATATACATATAATAAGTGTATATGTTATAGAAATTATAGCATATAACCTAGCTATATATAGTATATATCATCGAGTGCATAAGTAGTAGGGCAGGTGTGCCATGGTCACAATTGCATGGGTGGGAGAAGGGAGAGGGGGGGGTGAGTCATGCTCATTTATGCTCAGATGCACTTTGATTCCGGTGCACTTTGTAACGACTGGTGCGTGGGAGAGAGGGGTGCAGTCTTGACCAATCACATTCGAGTATGGCCAGAACAGTAAGAGTATATAAGGGATACTTGCGCTTTGGGGAGGGGGTGTAGTCTCGACCAATCACGTTCGAGTACGGCCAGAACAGTAAGAGTATATAAGGAATACTTGCAGCTGTTTTAGTCATTCTGTTTTCTTGCGAGCTACTGGACGGTCGTCTCTCCTCACTCTCTCTCGGCTATTCGTTTTC
>JAYRBW010015963.1:0-12985 GCA_036023295.1 Invenusta paracnida | reverse complement strand
TAAGCATAGGTTTACTAGGTGGCTGTTTACTATAAGCGGTGATATTTTATCAGAGTCGACTGTCATAATAAGATTGCGTAATATATATATGTTTAGCAAGGAATGAGTTTTCTATAACAGCAAAATTTGACAATAAATTAGTTATCGTCTCAGGGATGTTGTGTGAATACAAAGGAAAAATTGTATAGTGGAATTGGTGTCCGGTTTGAACAATGTAAAATACATAGTAAGCACATGTATTTGTATGAGAAATCATCCGGTTTCCGGTTTGGGCAATATTATTATATAATAAAGAATAGTAAAAATATTGGGGATTGAAAATGTGTCCGGTATAGTCAAAATTCTGGTTTGGCCGGTCTAGACTGTAGTATATGGGACACCCTATATATATAACATGTATTATAGTTAACCTGTTAATAACAAATAAATGTTTTGCAACGATCCATTAAAAAAATGTTTTATAAGTGAGTAAAATATGAATTTTAATTTTTTGGAACATTGATTAATTACGATCTGTTCTATTCGTGCGATTTTTTTATTGTGGTTAATTATGTATTATACAAAACTCAACAGAGATTTTTATAAATCGAAATTTTTGTATTGTTTAAATATACAAGTATATATATATATATAACATCACTGGATACACCGCAAAATTTTATGAAGACAAATTCTTTTTAAGTTGTGATAATTAAATTTCTAGTCTCGAAATAATTGAATAAAACGCTTTTAGCCATAAATTTTATATGAAAATTCCTTACACAAATAATCCATCTGTTAGACATAGTTAGAGTTAAATTTGCTTTTATTCTAGTATTTTCAATGATAACTGAAATATGTACAAGCTTTCATATGCATTGATATACAGTTACTATTATATGCATGTAAGCATAATATATTTATAATTATATTTTATAACTTTGTACTAGTTAAGTCATTCTCTTAATGAATGAATAAGTATTAACTATCATTTATAAAGTAAATCTAATTATTATTCGATAATTGTTGTTCCCATTCGATATTTACATTAAAGAACTATTTCAAGATACATAATTCCCATGATACTTATAATAAAGGTGTCATGGCACTTATTGAAAACGCACTTCTTACCAAATGATTATATTAAATCTAAACGTCTCACTATTATTGAGACTAGATTTTTATTATTCCATAATTGTTTTAAATAGTTTACAACATTAAAACTCAAAACGAAAAAGCTTAACTTAGAAGATAAGCAAGAGTAATAATTATAAAAAATAATTTATGCAATCCTGTTTTACACTAAATCAGTTTATATGGTACTTAAAAAATATATCGATACAGTATATATTTTCTTTCTAAATATTATTGTAACTTTGTAACAAATAAATTATTTGATTATGATTTATTGTGTATATGTGTATACTTATTATATATATTAAAAATTTAAGTATAAAATATAATTTTATTAAATATAGTAGTAGTACAACATATTCTTATTTAATAAGTTTGTATTAATAACATATAACACAAAAAAGTGAATAAATAAATCAAATCTATATTTATAAAAATGAAGTAGAATAAATTTAGTGATCAGCATTTTAAGTGAACAATTACACAACATATATATGATCTTGAGTAAAATCAAAGTCAAAAGAAAACATGATTAATAAAAAAGGAAGCAATCAAGAAATAGAAAGAATAACCACTAGTCAAAATAAAGCTGATAATGCACTTAGGTAGGATGATTTGTTGTAGATCAGCAAACAATTGACTTTATATAAGAATATATCCATGTGATTGTATATTCTTGAATTATCGCGGATGATAACCTGAAAAATAATACAAAAAATAAAATAGAACATATAAAATGTTTGTCATATAAATTGTCAACGATGCAATAGTTCACATACAACATATATAACATACAGTACACATATAACATTCCTGAGTTACAAGAAAGTGGTATGAAGTTTTAGGTAAATACGTCACCATTGAAAACCTATGTAAATACGTGAGAAACATATTACGAAGCTAAGCTGAAAATATGCTGACTAATTCTGTAATAAACCAACTATACTACATACATAATGAATAGACGTATGCAATAATTGTGAAATGTAGGCTTCCTTTCATTTCACAAAATAATCTGAAGTGTCGATTATAAATAACGGTAATTTTATCTGTTATCAAAACATTGAAGTGCACAATTTTTGTCAAACTATTGCTGCTTTTAAGCTGTAGGAATACAAAATAAAGTGTCTGAACAATATAGGCTATGCATACCAAATCATGTAGGCAAAACTTGTTATTTGCTGCTATCGAAAAACTTTTTTATTATTCAAGCTATACTTATTGTAGCTGACATTTTGACACTCATTTGATATTTTTGGTGCAGTTTCAAAATGGTGAATTTCCCGCTTGAATCAAAAGAGGGAGCCTTCTTTACAATCTTATATTTTTTGGTCATTATAGTGTGGACCAAACATTTATGGTTTTATATGACGTTATTATTACTACTTTATAGCACGTGTTATTAAATATAACTATTTCAACTATTTTCGTTTTGATTGAATGACTTATTTAAATTTGATTGAAATAGGATTTTTATTAATAATATACTACTCAACACTTTTCATTGGAATCAAGTAGTATGTTACCTTAAATCATACAGCCGCCAGCCTACAATATTGGTTAAGTTTAAAATTGTTATTGTTATTGCATTCCAGTTAGACTTTATATGTATATATATGGCTTTAATTATGGTGTTTCAAAAGCTCCAGGCTTGACGTGTATAAGCTTCCTCTGATTTGCTCCCAAAATGCAGTTTTCCAACCTTTAACGCTGTATTCACTGTTGACCATCAAAAGGGGTGGTCGGTTACGTGACCACACTCTAAGAATGCTCCTCTTTTCTAAAAAATGCACAACAACTACACTGTTACTTTATATAAACACTGCATATCTCCTCAAAATTGACGAAACTCTGATTCGGTATTGAAACTGATGTTTTGGAAACTTATTTAATTATGCAAAATTATAAAGAAATAATTTCACCTAATTTTTATATTAAAAACCTATTCGGGGCCAATTCTTCCAATGTTAACTGTAACAAAACACCTTTCTTTAACTGTTTGTGGAGGTTTATGAAAGCTCCACTTCATTGGAGAGTTTAGTCATTATTGGGGAGACCTCCCTGCGTGGATATTGATCCCCAGAAGGCCCGATGATGCCTCTGGAATCAAAGTTAACGACATATTTTACAACATTAAAGGGTAATTATAATTAGTTATGTAATTCTGCAGATGCAAACCTTGAAATAACACCCTGTTGAGGTAAATTATTAGAAAACGATCTTACCCTTTGTAAATGTGCTTGTAGGCTTGGTGAAAAAGTACCACTTATGCCCCAAAATGTAATTTCAAACGTGTAAAAAAGCATGGATAATAATTAACCC
Organism: Invenusta paracnida; assembly: GCA_036023295.1. Taxonomy (NCBI): domain Eukaryota; kingdom Metazoa; phylum Platyhelminthes; order Proseriata; family Coelogynoporidae; genus Invenusta; species Invenusta paracnida. The sequence continues at coordinate 9,550 of JAYRBW010015963.1, read as the reverse complement.
CAGAGTTTTTACTCTTATTGATTTCATATGCAATCGTTGTTACATTTTTGTCAATATAAAATAGTTTTATTTTAATAAATTTCATGTAAATAGGTTACTGAAAGAGGCTTTAGATATTTGTATTTGTATTTTATTTTATTTTAAGAGTACATTTTTTTCATACAATTTTAACGTAGGTAAGTTGTCAGTAAAATATAATTTATTGCCCTTTATTGTATATCCAAAACTCTTTTACTATGTATATTGTATTGTATTTAAAGCATTATTTTACGAAATCTTAACCATTGAATAATTGAACACAGAGATTTCCCATTTATAACCGATTCTGTTAATACTACTATTTTGATACCCGAAATCTTTTTCAAAGTATTGTTTTGAAAACTGACAGCAGTTTATAGAACAATTTTAAATTCCCAGACAATAATTTATATTTCACAGATAACTTAACATTACAAAATTAATTTGATAAATATATTTAATGCTACATTTTTTATAACCCATTTACATGGAAAATAAAACGATTTTATATTGACAAAAATGTGCAGCACGATGAATTAGTTTGTTGATACGTAGTTCAGTCATTGAAGAAATTGATATAAAAAAGGTGCAAAGAATTAATATTCTAGCTACAATGCTAAATGACAAATTTGTAACATTTTATAGTGTAAAAACTATAAAATTCATAAAATATTCTTGGCAGTGGTACATTTTCATTGCAGCATTGATCATACTTCCATGAATATATAATTCGAATTATTTTTAGTAAACTAATTAATATAGTAAAAATAATAGAATTATTACCATTGCCAAGAAATTTTCTTATTTTTCTGTATATATTTTTGAATTTTGTATTTACGTAGTTTATATGCCGTTATACATGTTACTTGTTCATCTGAATTTATTCAAATTATTTAACAGCAAACTTTGTAGCAATTAAATATTGACGCCCTTTTTATATTAATTTCTTTAATGATTGAACTGAATAATATCAACAATATCATTTAAAATTTTTGTTTTTGAGGAATTCGTTCATTAGCTATCATTCATGCGACTCAGTCACTCTTGTTATTTTAATATCAATTACAATTTTGCCATCATATTATTATATTCGTAAAATTTCATGCATACAATGTAAATAACACTTAAAATTTTAAACAATATAATCTTAACTTACGTCGTTTTATCGTCGTAATAAAAAAATTGAATTTTTTTTAATTGCACGAATCTGTGTTTTTTCAGGCAAACAAATATTCATGATTATTTTTTTATTATTCGATGTAAATTCAATAAATATATTTATTATTCGTAATACAGTAGATTGCTTTCATTACGCTATGTACATGAAATATAAAAATGAATTATCCAAAGATGGAGGTGACCTTAAAAGTTAAATATTCACGGAATTTCTAATCATGAAAAGTATATACATACAAAAATCATACTTCACATGATTCTTCAGAGCATTTCTGGGGAATCAAAACTGGACACGGAGAAAACAAATATTATATTTATCAAATTAGGGATTTGATAAAGTTTGTGTCATTTTAAGTTTACACACATATAGGTCACTTATAGTCGAGAAGTCTAAATGGAAATTCAAAATAGTTATATAAATTATTAGGCGTGCTATACGCTGCTATAACTCAATTTCGATTTTCCGTTGAAATAATTGAGGCATACATTTATATCGGGGGCTAAACAATTTCGCGTGGAAAGCGGTGTCGTCTTTTGAACATGAGATTCCCTCCAGATGAACCTTAATCGAACATTACACATAAAGTGTATTTAATCTATTTATGTAATTTATTCATTAAGCATACAGCTGGTAACAATATTATATCGATATGCCTACTATAGTATACATGGACGGGATACTCGACTATACAGTCCAGCCACTAAGTTCTGAAACAATTAGGAAGACGAAGAAACAAATTAAATTACTACTGAGGGTAACAGTCGTACAGAAGTTAATCCAAATTCCAGGAAATTATATAATTTGGGCTGTAAATTAAATTAATGTGAATCATCCATATCTAGGAAAAGTGGGCTCTGTCATAATTTGGAAAACTTTGGGATCGTTTAAAACGTGTTTGCCTTGATTAATAGCTCGACAGTGCAGAAGTGACGTCACTTTAAGTTATTTGAAAAAAATAATTTATTGCAAAGTTTTCAGCAACTATTAAAATATAAATATTGATTGCCAAATTGATAGCTTAAATTTGTATTCATTTGGGACTTAAAATGTCCAATTCAAAATAATGTTTGGCTTCTTTTTTGATTTGTAAGATTATTATTCTATTAACAAAGTGAAGTTATACAAAGGACTGAATATATATATATATACATAAATTGGTGATAGATAGAAATAATAATCGTAAAAAGAAACATGTGTTTGGTTAAGGGACAGCTTACTTAATCACGATAATGAAATAAATGAAATATTTCTTGAAGTGTGGCCAATAAACAACAAGTTTATCAAATTCATTTTTATCAAATTGTGTGTATGCATATATGCTGTTGTCATTCTAAATGATAACTATATATATAAAGCTTTCTTTATCGAAATGTGAAATCTTAAAAAACGGGAATTATTTTGTATATTTTAAATCGAAAATGTTTGGTGCAGCTTTTTAATTCCTTAACAGCTATTAATTTAGAAAATTGTAAAAAACAACTCGTTGCGGATGTTGATAGGCTATATATATACAAATAAATATAAATTACTTAATGGAATTGCTTAGCTTGAACATATAGAGAGAGCCGATATAGTTGAAAGATGCAGCGGTACCCCAGCCTAGGCATGTGTAATACCGTCAAAATTCAATTCCAATAATGGATCCCGAGAGTGGAGAAATTAAGGAATTAACTTACACACGAGGCTATCAGATTAATTGATTACTATTAACGGGAATTTGTTGGGACGCCTGTGTGTATGTAGTGTGTATGCCTTCTCAAATCCATTTTTATTCATTAAAATCGCTTTAACATGACAGTCATGTGTACACAAGATCCCTGCCCCCCCAAGGCTTTGCAAGATTTTAGAAAGGAGTTCAGTCATCCAATTAGTTTGTTAAATCATTGATGGGATATGTTTTTATTGAAATCTTTATCCTAAATATTGCGTAAGGGAATATAATATATAGCTTTACAGTTGTTCCTTGCCTTGTGTTCAGATATATGTTACACAGGGATAAAAATGCGTTTTGGAGGACGTCAGATGAACATAAATGTTGTAAATATTTTCTTGAAACTGCAGTAAGTTACAACAGGTTGCATTGTGTAGTAATATATTGTTTTACAAAGAATTTAGCTGTCACACTTTGAAGAAATGAGACTATATTCTTAATTTTTACAGTTTTGCAGTTTTGCAGTATAATTCAGCTATCGGCGTAAATTGCTTTACATGTATATATTCTAAAATACTAATTCTTTGACAATTTATTTATTTGTTAACTATTATTATTACTATTATTATTATTCGTTAAATATCAATATTGAAGGTGTATTTCTATTTCTATTCAAGGGGATGTGGGATGCATAACCTATATAGACACATCGAAACATGGAAAGTTTAAATGTTGTTTTGTTGAGCTATGTTTATTATTTGCGCACGCCTTTTGTGTACTGTACCAGTTTCGTTTTCTAAATATTCATATTGTGAATCTTATGAGTCGAAGACACGCCGAATGCCTCTTTGTTGTGTGTTCCAACTAACTTATTTCACTAAAAATAAGTTTTTGTGAAGTTAACATTAGTAATCTGAATAATGACATCTATATAGAAAAAAGGAAAAAAATCGTTAAAAGCAGTCAACAATTTTCAATAATAAATTAAGAATGAAAAGAATTGTCAAGTTTGGTATTTTATTCATTGTTCCAGTCTTAAAAAATCGCAAAATTCACTAAACTTATTATAAAAGTTGTGTATAATTCATAATAGAAAATGATGCTTTATACTACTTTTCTCAACGCCATATAATCAGTAGTATAACATACTATTTTCGTGCGTATTTTGTCTATTTGAACAGACATATTATGCAGCACACAATTAACTCAATGTAGGCATTTTACTTAATTGAATCAAGTCAAAGTGGATCGGAGAAGAGTTTGGATATCTCTCTTAAAAATAAGTGCTTTTATAACAAAACATTTCACTTATTAGTTGTAATGTAATATTTCTGTGTGAAAAGACTTAATCATTTCAATAACACAAACAATTCTACCGTTTCATTTCAAAAGTTTAATCACACAGGTAATGTATCTACATGTATGTATTTCATAATACCGTTTGATAATATATGCTTCATTATAATTTTAAAATGTTGTATTTTAGCTTTACACAATTAAAGAAGGTACTACTTATAATAATAGTAGTATAACACAAACGAAAATGGTTCATTGATGAAGATTTTCTTTTATTCGTTTTGGTTTATATCCTGTTAGGGATACTTATTTCGGTAAAGAGGCATAATTAATGTTGACTTAAAGGATTTTCGATAATTGTGTTGAATATACTATTTTATTTTTACGATAAAATTAATAAAAATCATGAAAATGAGTTACTATACTACTTACTATACTAATTAATTTGATGAAATTGCAAAAGTTGACCACAAATGTACATTATATATCGTCAATAGAAACCATTTAGATTGGCATTGATTACTTGTTACGGCAATAACCTGTATATTTAGTGAGCAGTCTTAAATAGACATTAATATATACTCACTATTTTAAAGTCTACACAGCTAACATTCAAACAAGTCTAAAACTTTTAATTTATACATGTAGTATGTTCAGAGAGATTTGGTTATATACTTTATCTATCTATCTATCTATCTATCTATATATATATCGAATAAAAAGGGGATATTTTATCGCTATACATACACTATACATGGTTGAGGCAGACATAATTTTCTTTTTCATATAATAAATATATGGATTGCTGAGCAATGTGTATCAAATTAATCACTGGCTTCATTTCGAGTGGAGAAAGGAACAGAACAGAGGAGACGCGAAGAACGATGCTGGGTGTGTGTTCGGTTAAGTTAGATGGATTTCATGAACGAAAGAAATTCCAAAAATTCCATAAAAATGATTAAAACCGAATGCCTATTTTCTAGGAAACGTAGCCTTTGTATACCTTTGTATTATTATAGGTACTACATACGTGTATGTTGTCATGTCCATACGGTAATATCCAGTATATCAATTATAATATAATAATACGACTGAGCATAATATATTGAAAGAATAAGAAGAAACGCATATAATATGGAGAGGGGAGGCTAGAAAGCTTTTATATTTTGGGCTCATCATAAAAATACGATTAAGATAATTGCATATGCAATTAAATAGATTAAACAGAAGTCTCAATATTATGCAAGGAATATCTTGGACGCATAGGTGCCTCAAAATGGGTGGAAAGAGATGACAACACGAGTCGAAGAATGCAGGCTATATGCCTTTCTAGAACAAGAGAAAAAACATCTCTGTATAATAATAATAATAATGCAGAGTGGTCGTCGTTCTATGCGCACTACAATACAACAAGGCAGGGCGTATTGCATTACTGTTGTATGTTCAGTATTAAGGGGAGGGGGGGTGGAATATGTACGTTATAATCGGGTCTATTATGGAATTGAGAATATATTTAGCGAATTTTATATGGAAAGAATTTGCAATTTGTTTCACGATTTTAAAATATTTAAAGCATATCGCTGTCCGCCTGTTCAGTGGAATGAGTAATTTTTTTGGATATTTCGGAATTTGTATTTCAAGTTTCTAAATTTCGTTACATGCGAATGTGGACGACCTTAATTTTAACATACATAATATTTGCTTAGTTAACAGATTTTAATAGAAATTAGTTTGATATGGACTTGTTAATTTTAATCATAAAATGAGTTTTACAGATTAAATATTAATTTTTATGATTATTAACATAGAATATACTATTCGTTTGATTTATAACAATTTTGTGGGCTTTTAACAATATTTTGAAAGGCCTAAAAACTTCAAGTGGGAAAGGTGCTTTTCCTACTATAAATTTCAAAATCTAGACTCAAACTTGAATAAAAAGTATCGGCACTTCAAGTCTATAAGCTTCAAATTGTACTAGGCTGTCTCCTAACTGATAGTCTTGCTGACATCTAGATGATATAAAGCAAAAGTAAATATTCTTTAAGTTATGTTCACAGAAACATGACTATAATCGTCTAGAACTCACCATATCTCCCTTGAAAATAGACTTTCACAGCCAAAGTCCACAAAAACACTTTCAAAAGTTATCATCTCGATAATGTTTCTTGTAAATATGCTAGAATCAGTCAACCATTTTTGAATTTAAACACTATCTGTAAGATATACCCTTTATAAAACTTGTGGTATATAAGTATTGCGATATAATAGGATTTACATGTCGATTGGCAAAACGTCACGTCATAGCTGAAGATAGGGCGCCTATAGCAGTTCTCAGGTTGGCGGTTAATCGATAATTATCTGCTGATATATATATGATATAGTGGTGGAATTATAAATCCTTATTTTAAACAATGCCAACTGCATGCAGTCTAATACAGTTGATTTCTGTGTATTCAAAGATAACATCGACTGAGTCTCAACTCAACTTAAATTCAATTTTGATACAATCACGTTGATTGCATCTGATTTTAATATCCATCGTTTAAAGCAGTTCAATAATATTAATGTACATAAATATGTAATATCTTCTTGATAAACGTGTTGTTTGATTATATTTGTATTTTATATATATATTATAATAATTAAACGAATGTTAAATGTTCTATCTAAAGAAATTCTGCCATGATTCAAAAAGCAAAGATAAATGTACACTGACATTTAAATAGTTTGTTTCGATTAAATGGAAACTGCTTAATAGTATAATTTTAAAAAGTGCCCATAACTTGCTAGTCCTGGAAATTATTAATAAATGAAACATTTACGTTCTGTGGACAGTTTTCTGTATTTTTTCAATCATATGCGGATGAATATCAAATCAAATTCGACATAGGTCAGTCAAATATGACATAATGATATCAAATACAGCGACGACTCGCCTGGTTATTCTTATTCTGTTAAATTGTAACTACAGTTTACAATTCTTTTTCAGTTATGAACTTCATTCGAATGATTGAAGATACATTTTTTACGATGCACTATAAATCATGGCATTTAAACAATTTGAATGGTTCAGGTTTTCAAAACTTAAAATGGTCATTTGTTAATAATTGACTTTGATACATTTTTATGAACGAAAGGAAGTTAGTTAAAATATTACAAGTGTGTTATTTTAGGTATACTTAAACGTGTTGATAAACATTCAAAATATATTGCATTTTTATAAATAAATATGTGTAGCTAGCTACATTACGAACATCAAATTGTTGATATTATGCTGTGCAGTTAGACCCGTATAGGGGATTAAAAATTTGAATTGATTAAACTTACTAACGTGCCTTGATTTTTTAAACTTATTTGAATGCGATTTGATAAATATGTAAACTGTGCATTGGTATTTGTTTTTGTGAGAAAATTTAACTATGAAAATGAAAATTTATCCCAATTATGATCCAAAACAATTCTTTTGTCAATATTTAATAACAAAATTGAGATTGTAAATTTGTTATCTGGCATTTGCGATTTCATGACTTGAAATATAGAGATGTGCGTTAATCGGTTATGCACATAAAACTGAATTGACCTGTAGGTACTCATGTATAAAATGTTAGCATTCAACACAATATGGTATTTGAATTCTAAAATTCTAGAAAATTTGTTAACATAATAAGGTCAATATCTACATTATGCTCCAAATAAGTTCCAACTGCATCTAAGTTAACGGCCTTTTGTCCCAATCATTTGAGGTCAATTATTGATCATATATAAAAGTAGGTCACTTTGTTATATTGCCAATATTTTAACTTAAGTGACCTAGTTACTAAGGGAGAAATGACACAACGGCCGCAGCTATGCTTTTAGGCGATTCTAAAGTTTCAAGGCCACTGAGGTTGTTTAGTTACCAAAAAAGTGTCATATTCTGTGTAAAGCTTTCGTTAAGTTCTGTGATCATATAGGAACAGCTTATGGAACAGATTGTATATAAGGATTTCTCTTACACACACACAGATCCGATAAACTTGTACACGAATCTCATGATCTCAGCTTGTAATGAATGAGGCGGCTGTAAGAAATTAAAAACTTACCTATTATTACCAATATCTGGCATAATTAAAGTGTCCAGCCGAGAAGAAGTAGGGCATCATCATTTTGGTTGCTAGCAAGTGCAGGGATCACTAGTCACCCTCCCTTTCAGCTCTGACAAATAGCACTCATAATGAGCACTGGCTTCATCACCCACAGCTTTGTGGTGCGACTTTGCAATGATCGGTCTTCAAGTGTCCTGATCAGTTGAGAATATTTCTGCAACTCTCCAGTGCGGTAATGACACCAGTTCTTCCACAACCATACGTACCTAATGCTCTCACATTCTGAGGATATTTCTCTCCTGAGAACATTTTGAAACTCCTCCAAATGCTACATTCATAATAATGGTTTCAATCCCTGTAGGTACCTATAAGCCATCAAAGTGCCTACAGCACCAACAAAACTCATCAAGGTGTGCATTCCACCCAGTCTAGGTATAAAGTTCAAGAATAAGTCCGTGTAGACACGGATGTACTGTTAACAGCAACACGGATCGATTCAATCGTTTGAATTCAAACGTCTTTGTCATATAGTATACATTCATTTTGTCTGCGTGTCTGTTGTTAAATTATAGAAGTTTCTGATACATACAACACAATCTGTCAGCTTAATGCAGAGCTATCATCAAATCAGCAATGATCGTATATTGATTTTAGAAATACAATTATGTATTTATTTTCTATTGAAAGATGTAATATATGATGAATTTTATTATCTAATTGTCTTCCTTTACCCTAAAAACATACATTTTGTCACAAAAAGTAGGTCTCTATGTCACTTAGAAGGTGAGATATAGCCATTTCAAGATATTTATTGTGGGCGATGACGGCCATTTTGAATTTTGAGTATAAAAATGTTTGCTCGAGGGTTCAGTCACTGCACCCGGCTCGAATATCTTGAGGAAGGTCTTATCTACCACAAAAAACAATAAAACATCTGTTATATCTCAAAAACAAGGTTCGATAAAATATCTCATTCTGCCACCGGACTATTTATATTCAATACCGACATATTATTATGTCATATCTAGGCAGTACATATCTACACCTATATAGCCGAGACTGGAGCGATAGAAAGTGTTGGTTCGTGACAAGAATATGTGTATATATATATACTGACGCCAACGAACAGTCAGCACCCGCAAACATGCAGACGTTATATTTCAATCCCCCAAATATACTAATTGAAGATGATTTTAGATAATTATTTTTGCGGCTTTTTTCTTTCACTCTTGCTACAATTAACTTTTAAAATGAGAAATACAAGCGGAGCACGCGGAAAATAAAATTAATTCGATGGATGGATGGAGGGGAGTGGAGGGG
>JAYRBW010015952.1:0-12986 GCA_036023295.1 Invenusta paracnida | reverse complement strand
AGTATGTTATACATTACTTACCCTACGCTGTGAATGTCTAATCCTTTAACAAGCAAGCTAATAAATGTGAGTCAATAAGCTATCTGGCTTATACTGCAATTTAATTGGATGAAATAAGTAAACAAAAAATCAATAGATCAATAGACCTTTCTAGCAATTTAATATGCAAGGAATATAATACTGCCATTCTATGTATCTAGTTCAATGGCCGCAACCACTCCATGATTATTAAGCATCTCACTATCTTTTATAATATATAAATTTAATTACATTTCTTTAAAAAAAAAATTAATTTATGCATAAATTAATGCCATGGCCAAGAACTCCACAATCACCCATATATATTAATAAAATACATTATATATACTATGTCTCTTAGTCTTGTCTAACTGACACTGCCTCTTATTCTAAAAATTTTCAACATGAGCATTGACACAAGCTTCAATTCTGCCATGAAGTGAATCAATAATGTCATTGCAAAGATGTTCATCAAAATCAAATGTATTGAAGGCAAAACAAATGCGTTGCTTAAGAATAAGGTGATTGATGTTGAGTATTCTATTTTTATAAACATGTTCTTGTACGATTCCCCATGGCCACATGGAATAGTCAAGAGGTGACAAGTCTGGACAAATATTTTACTAATTTTAAAAGTGTAAAAGTGTGGTCAGAAACTTCTGGGCCACCCTGTATATAATAAAAAATATATTTGACTTTGGATATTATATTGTAATATCATTTGATTGATCAGCCAAGTGTAGTGGTACTGGTGTGCACCTGCCATCTAACTACTTGGACACCATGTGCTGCCACTGGAATGAATGGCAACAGTTATTTTAATTAATTTGTGGTTGTCCACATTGTTTAATTCAGGATCAGGCACACTGTCCAGGAGCATAACCAAACATTTTTTCTATCAATTTTCTGGGCACCAGGTCCAGATTATTATACAACAGACAAAATTCTGTGTTTGGACCCTCTGTCTGGTCTGTTTTTAACTACTGATTTTAACTATTAGTTTATCAAAAATAGTTATACATATTATATTTAAAACTAATTTTATAAATTATAAATGCCTATGGCTATGCCCACCACAGGCACAATTAATTTTTTTAAAGATACAGACACTTGTGCTGCATCTGCAACTAAATAAATTAAAAGGTACAAATTCCTGTGGCCACACCTGAAAATTTGCACTTGCGCATCAGATTAGTCAAATTTTGCATGCCAGATCTGGCTTAAATCATCCACAAAAAAAATGTTGAGCACAACATTGTCATTATTAATATTATTAAACACCTGACATGTCAATATTTTAATATTAAATAGTTGGTACATTTACCTGTCTCATAAAAATTCTACGCGCATGTCTAGCAAATAAACCATTGCACGGAATATAGCAACCCATTACTTCTAAAAACAATAAAATTATTATTTCGCAAATATTTCGAAGTCTATTTCAAATATATAAAAAAAATATATATATATATAATGTGTAAATAAGAAGGGAAGGTTTAACTTTGAAGTAATTTTAAAGTTGAAAAATATTCACATTGATTTGAAATATATATCCCATTAATTAAATAATTTAACTACAATATCAAAATTTGTTATAAATAGTCTATATAAAAATATTGCATACGAGTTGTAATTTGTTTTTAAATATTTGTATTTAGAAAAAATAACAATAATAATTCTAATAACGCGCATTAAAAATATTAAAAACAAACAGTATCCAAATTACCATTATGAACAATTTACATTCTAGTAAACATAGATAATGTTTTATAACTTAATAATTGCCAAAAACTGGTATTTGTTATTTATTCATTTAAACGTTCATAAAAAATCAACTCATTTTGTGAATATGAATTTAGATGACTATTATCTATATTCTTCTATGGTGAATCATTTCGTTGTGAATTCTTCAAAATTATAAATTCATCTTTGTCAGATGATATTAAAATGATATATATATAAATTAAATGATATATTTAAATGATATTTTTAACAATAAGGCTAATTATCAAATATAAGTTCAAACATTTTGTTATAGTTTGCTATATATATTAGTTTTACAATAATCATTCTTAACAAATCATAAAATAAACATAAGACCGCAATATTTAGAGCAAATATACGTAAAGATTTCATTTGTGTAAAATTTCCATTAGTAATATATAGCTATAGTTAATAATAAAAATAACAAATAAAATATATGGATAATAATGGTTAGTATTAACTCATAAACAAGACCTAATGACTGCTTTCTATTTCAATCCTTCTTCTGTAATACTTTTAGTTTAAAAATTTCTCTTATTTTGAGAAAAGCAGAGTACTCCAGCAAAAAACGAGCACAAGAAAAATTGGGCAATCGTTTAGTGACGGCTATGAATATTAAATATGTACGTTATCTTTATAAGTTTTTATTTTTAATGAAAATTATATTTAAAATTTACTCTAATTCAAAACCCCGATAATCTTTGTTTCATGTGACGATATATTAAAATATAATCAAATGAAAAATACTTTTAAATTTGAAAAATTTTTTAATTATATAAGTAATAATCAAACCATTTAAGTTTATAAATATATATACATAAACGTCTCCCGTATTTCAAGATGTAATTATCCTATCTTTAATAATTTGGATTCCAAATAGAAAAAATCTTTTTTATGATTCAATTTATATATTATATAGGTAAACTAAAAGGTGATTTTGTTTGTGAATATTGATTAAAAAAAAAAAAATGTGAAATATTATTATTTTCATGTTTCTTCTAAAAATGAAAACTAAACTATGAATGACTGGAAATATATTAGAAGAATTGGAGTGAAGTGAACATTCGAAGTGAAGTGGACATTCGAAATATTTTTGTCTAAATTTAGTTATTCGTGAAGACATCACCGGTTTATAAAATTCGAATTACGGTATGTGTGCAATTATGAGACTTTTATAATCAAGGTATATCAAGAGAACTTTATCTAGACAACGATTCCGCTTCATCAAGCCTACACAACATAAATATATAGCGGTAAATAAAAGTATGTTTCTTATATTTTTATGACATACATATTTTGTTGCAGTCGTATACATATGCTTCGCAGGAATTGCTATGTACGACTAAAAATCGAAATACTATTTGTTTTGCAAGTTTTGAACATTTCGCAAAAGCTAATGCATTCACAGGCGTAATTTGAATATAGTTATTTCTAGGCAAATGTTATCAGTGCCAATATCTAGCGATAAGCGTGTACAATGTATTAAAAACAATTTTTTCTTCACATATTTTAAGTCATTGACAGAATGGCATTTTAACCGCAATGCACGTATTAATCATTCCACCTAAAAAACAATCATACGCGATAGAAACTACTTCTTAGAACGAGCTACATTTTTGAAATTTCATAACAGATACAACAATAGTATATACAATAATATGCCAAATGTAACTAAATTTATTTGCCTTTATGCAGTACGTGCAGGGTAAAAAATGTAAAATGTCATTTTTATTATAGTCGTCTTTTCTATATTCATAAGGCAAACAAATGCCCACGGTATACACTATAGCTTCTATTGGTATGTGACTACAATTATTAATGAATCGAATAGATACCCAACACTAAATACTTCAATAAAGTCAACAAAAGAAAATGAAAGACATCTCCACGGACACTCCAAAAAAGGACTACTTTTATTTACGGATTTTTTAAACAACTATTAGGAATAATATGTTAGTTGAACAGAGACAGACATACACAGTGTTGTTATGTATTGTAATAAGTTGGAGAAAAGAAAACATAAGACATCGGGGATCAAACGATAAAAAAGGAATATTTCACAGTCAACTGGACAGGTGGCGTTTAAGGTTATGTCATAGCGAGTCTTTTGATATAGCCTCACAAAAAGCTTCCATTTCACCAAACAATTATTGTAAACATAGTTATAAATAGATACCGTTAGACACCGAAACAGTCCACCAAAACAACACTGTGAAGCTCCGAAGACAGAAATTCCATTGAAACCTTCACATAGAATGGAAATTATCGACTTCAAACAACGGTCTTTCGGTAACTAAGGTGCCAATGACCTTGAAACTAGGTATCTGGCCCCGCTTCGTCATATTTCCCTTTGTAGCGGGAGATATGACAAGCAATACACACGGCCACATTTCTTTTGATAGTCCGTCATAGCCTGCAGACGATTCCAAAGTTTCAAGATCATCGGTTGCCGAGTTACCGTGCCACAGTTATTTGGAGTAAATTCTTTTCTCTATTCTATGTTAATTTCTGTCGTAGGAACTCATATAAGATGCTTTTATATTGTCAGATACATATAACACACAGACACACACAAACACACACATTTGTATAATAATAGTACAGAATGTCGATAGATACATACAAACATACACAAAAGAGATAACTTAGTTTTGATTGAAAACAATAATAAGTAGAATAAATACAGTTACGCAATTATAATAATTAACGCGTAAATTATCGCTCTAACAAATAAGTAGATAGATAGACACAGACAGAAAAAACGATGGTTATACAAAAAGATAAAGCTAGAAAAACAGGTGACCAAGTCCAGTAACAACATAGATTGCGGTAGAAACCATCCTTTTTAAATGCAGATACCGCATACACAAGTTAGGAAAGCAGCAATAGTAAATAATATGATACATAAAAGATTTTTTTATTCCTGTTTTCTATCTATTTTAGCTGTTTTTTGTGGTTGAAAATATTTTTTTTCGAGGGTCCGAATCTTAGAGACGCCAACAACTGAGAATTAAACAAACAAACAAATAAACAAACAAAACAAATACAAAAAACTCATTTTGATTTTCATATTTTTGTATGCAGATGCCAAAAAAAACACGTATTTATTCTTCAGAAAGTCGGACCGATCGACCGACAAGACGTAAACAACGGATAGAAAAGCAGATGAAACCAGGAAAAGGAGCAGAAACATTGCGCTCGAAGCTATGATAGATGGTCCATGTAGGTAGTATGTGAATGCTTGATTTGGATGCTTACAGAGAGAGAGAAAGAGAGAGAGAAGAAAGAGAACAGAGGAGGGAGGGGATACATAAAATTTGACACAAGGACAATATTAGTCAGGTAAGGGGAAGAAGAAGAGGAAGAAGAAACCAGAACACCGAGACACGAATAGAGAAACCAGCACCGAAGAAGAAACAGTATCACGAGACAAAGTAGACATGACTACGTCCAAGAAATGTATAATATAGACTGGTATTGCACCGAATCACATCACCCTTTCAGCATCGGTAACATAAGACAAACAGCAGAAACAGAAACTTTCGATGCCAGAATATTGACAACAATTTACGCTAATTCATCTCGATAATGTCTCGATTATATATGATCGAATCAGGCAGAACTTTTTGTTATATTATATCCTCTATTTTAAGGCAGTTAATTGGTTAGGCATTTAGTCTCAGCTGAAGGGTAGGGCCATATCAGTAGGCAGCTAATAAACTAAAACATATTGGAATTCTCGAGCATCAGTCTATATTATACATATACCAATGTCTGTTTGATACAGCGAGGAACAGGAGACAAAAAGAGGAGAGGAGAGGGAAGGCACCTCAAGCCTTCACCTTCCCACCCTTGCGTTGTCGAAGTTCCTTCTGATGGTTCTGGTCTACTTCAGGCAGCTCGCTAAAGTCTTCATCCTCTCGTTTGGCTGAAAGGAGAGACAGACAAGTCGGAGGTGAACAACATTGATCGACTTTATAAAAAAACAGTCGACTCTACTAATTAGTACACTACTTAAACCTGTAGACAATTCTAAGACGCATAACTAAACGACCGTTTCCCAATATTTGACCTTAAACGACCCCGTTGCCAAGGTCATCGGTTTCTTTTGGTTCAATTAAAACTATTTTATTACGCGTGATAAACATGTCGGCATAGATGCTACTCATAATAAATTAATCGAAACTGACATTTTATAGCTTATTTGTTAATAACAGGGTTTCCAGGCATTTTCTATTTTATTTTCACGAATCGAAATTCCTTAAATTTTAGATATAATATTTTATAAGTAAAATAGACATTTCCAAAGTAATTTATAAATTGGTGTTATTTATAAATTGTAAAAGTAAAAGAAGTCTTATTTTTCTCTGACCAGTATAATGATAAAGCATCTATTTATTTGTAACAGCTATGTTGTGTCAACCTATTGGCCAGTTGAAGTACAGCAAATAGTTATGTATTTCATTTTAAAAATATCTTCTAGCAGTAAAAAACAATCGTCACAACCTGCCGGTATATACTAATCAAGACAAGAAATCAACCAAAGGGCCATTATAACTTATTAGAGAAAAGGGAAGTTGGCAAGCAGACATTTATTAATTTAAATAAGAAGCAACCGAGTAATAGTTATGAAATCCCACCACCAATGCAGATGGAAACCGTTGTTAAAAGGGGTCAAAGCGGCCGTTAACAATGACGAAATGCTAGCAGCTGATTGTAACAACTGAAATATCAATAAGACTAGACTCTAGTGTTAGTTGCACGAAGGCGACCTCAATGATCCCCCTAACCCAGAGAAGGCGATACCCACAATAAAGGCTTATCATAAAGGAAGTCAATATGTCCGAGCCGAGGTAACAAGTTACTTCAAAGTGGAAGACATTTCACAGATTTAAATGAATCCAGAAGAAATAAAGGTTTTTAAATTAATAAGGCACTCAGTTTGGTATGTTACATAATCTGAAGTAATTCTAATATAAAAAAAAACAATTTTAACAAAGCATTGCTTAGCAACGAGTCAGATTTTTTAAATGCTAATTATATTTGACCTTAAACTATTGGTGATATGACGAAACAAGCCAACTCTTATAATATGCCGATACATTGGTATTTCATCGCCACAGTTCATGTAAGTAATAATGCCATTGATTATAAACAAGGAACTTTAAGATGTCATAATGTCTGACGCCTTTCTTATTCAATAGCTATTTATACTTCCAAACTTGAAGGTTTTAATTCGAGTACCTCAAAAGAAATGTCCCAAATATTCGATTCGATTTCCTTCAAAAGAGAATAACTACAAGCTGTAAAACATTGGCATTCCTTTCTGCTTCCTATAAATTAGCAAATAACAATTAATAAAGAACAATAATACCATAAATCATTGACAAATGTGACTTATATATTATAAATATATAACGGCATTTCATTGAAATCAAGCTACGAAATTCCACAATTAGTAACTATTTATAAGAATGCACACAGCTTTCTAAAAACCTTTCCTTACCTAGATCAATTTCAAATTCTTGACAAACCTAATCTTGACTTTGAAGATAAGATTATAGAGAGAAGTCCCTCACATTAAGAATACCTTAAACACAAATTAAATATCCAATTACATGACAGCGAGAGCCAATGATATTCTGTTATGTCATTTATCTAAAGCAATGTATGTTTTATTAAATGTAATGTAGTAATTACGGTCTTATCCCATCAATTCTACTTATGTAACAATGCTTTCTAGATATATCAATCTCTGTTAATTGTAAATTAATACAAACTGGGAAGGCAGAAAGGATTCCACAAAAGGCATCTTATTTCTCAATACTGTGAATATTATTTTTCCAGTTTTGGTCACTTTAAAACTTAAAAATCAGCTGACCTATATAGCTTTATAGGTTAGCATAACTTTGACTTAGAATTCCCCAACATAGTTTAATAAACAAATACTTAGTCCTTTTATTGGAATAAATAAACGAGATTTTCACGAATAAACAAATCTTAGTGTAGCATTTATTTTGTCACAGATATTGAACAATACAACCAACTAACCCCTAATTTAAGGGAAATCAATTTGAACACGCCGCTATTTTATCCCCATTTCTTAGGATTCAGTCCGATCCAGAAAAGACAGTGAAAACCGGTAAACTGACGACAGTCCCACTTTATTCCTTTTCCCAATAAAACCTCCACGATTGAAGTGCAGTATAGTTGATTGTATTATTCACTATCTGTGCATACATTTAGTTAGCTTGGTACAAAGCGCGAGAAAATACAAAAGAGGCAGCTGAACGAAGAAAAGCCAGCACAAATAGGAATGCATAGTACCATTACCAAAAAAGCCAGTAGCACCACTTACTCATAACCGCATAATATATACATATAGTGTGAAACCAGTGTAACAAAACATTTGCATCAAATGAACGAACGAACCAACCAACAAGAAACTTATTGCACAATGTTATAAATAATGCGGGGCAAAGAGGGAGGGCGGGAGTAAGTAGCAGAATTACCTTTCAGGTGCAACCAACGAGATTATGAAGACAATACCCTCCCAGAAGGAAAGGGAAGTCTTATAGAAAAATAGGAATAGGTGGGTGGGTGTGTGTGTATGCAATGTATGTCTGTGTATGTCTGTAATTCATGGAATGGACAGTGACAGGGCCCCGGATTTTATTGATCTACAAACAATAGGGGAAACACAATGGTAAACACACGAGGCATATTTGGTATATCACATCTTTTGCAAAACATACTTGAACTACATTTAGAAGATAAACTAAACCATTGAATAGAAAGAAGTTTAAGTGAAACTAGACAAAAATAAAGAAAGAGATAAATGAAATTGCTTTGCTTGCTTTGTAAATCGTTTTACGAATAAAAACGACAATTCTAACAAATTATTAAAACGAGAAGATACAATTAAGGCGGCCTAATTTCATTGGACAGCTTCGTAATTTCAAATCCTCCAACAGTAAATGCCTCAAGCATTCGCACGCTGTGCCAAGTACTCACCCTTCTTCTTCTCCTTTCTCTTGAGGGCGTTGAGTTGAGTGTTAGTCGTGTAGGTGACGCTGGCGGTCTTGCTGGCTCCGGCAGCGCGTTCGCGATAGCGCTTCTGGTGGAAGTTGATGAAGTTCCACATCATGTAGGCCTGGATCACGAACACAAAGAGCAGGCAGTTGAGCCTGCAAGAAACCCACACACAGACACAAACCGTTCATCATTCACCTAGTGTCAGACTCGGTAACATACGACAATTATACATTACTGTGAAAAATACGAACTATGTATAATAATTTAGTAATATATAGAAAGATATAGTGAATATTAAAGTAGGCAGCGAAATTAATAATTAAAAACAATTTGTTCTGCGTGATTGATATATATATATAAAGATATACGATTGCAAACAACAAAAATCACACACCTGTCTATTAGTCTATCAAGAGAGAAAAAATATGCGCCAAGTTATGAGGTATAAAAGAGTAGATCTAGTAAAAACGACACAGCGAATAACTGGAATAAAGTCTTGTAGATCTTTCGACTGAGACAGTATGACGGCACATCCACAATACTGAATGCGCAGAAAAACCGAAAAGCACACAAATATGTATTTAAAGAGCGCCAGCACAAAGCTCTCTCACTCCCTTCACATTCAAATCAGCATTTAGGACACAAAACTTAGTAATACTGCTAAAAACAGGAAGGCGCAAGATTGAGAGAAACAGAGACAATAAGACAACAACAACAATCACTACAAAACAAAGAGGCATAATATGGTAGGTAGGTATATAAAAGTAAGGCCTCGTGACTTTGTGGCAGTCTATCTATAAAGAAGAAGGAAATTGCGGCCGCTCGCGGTACCTAGTTCAAAGAACTCACACGTGACGTACACTGATATCGTATATATCGTCTACCGCAGATTGGCAAACCACGTTGGGGATGGTTCGAACCCAGCACACTAAAACTGGCCAAACTCCAAGCTTATAGTCTCGACTCAAATTCTAGTTTCGACCAGCGCCAGAAATTATAGTCACCGTTATTATCTCGATAATGTCGGGCGAGAGGTGTTATTCTATGAATGCTTAGAAACACGACAAGTTACGGCGCGGCACACACGGTTGGTCAACTTAAAGTTTTGTCAGTTTTGTTTTCTATTCTTCGGGAATTGGACAACACCGATTTACGTCTGCCAATCTACAGGAAAGTCATATAGGATATCAGTCTCGATCGCAGACAGAACTCACCACAGAACATAAGAAAACATAAAGTCATCCTCAGAGCTGCTGAAACAATGAATTGGGCAAGCAAATGAATAAAACGCATGTTGGCGGACAGTTACAGTACATAAAATTCACCTCCACACGGCGATTACAAAGGAACCACCAATTGGTACCTCAATTAGGAGAAGAAAAAACGTATTGGTGATGCAAAATAAGTCCTGTACTGTAAAACATATAACGTTATATAAAGAATAAACGGTAGGTCCCAAAATATACGCAGTAAAACAATTTAATATCTTTCTAACTGGTCAAGTAGAGAAATTTATAAATTAAGAACAGTTAAATACAACAAATGATTAATGGTATACGATAAAAACGCCAAAATTACCGAACTTATTATGTTGAATAAAGGACCAAAAAATCCTGGATTTCGAATTAGGACAGAGTAGTGGCACATTACAATCTATACAAAGGTAAGACAATTATAATATAGGAGAGAGAGAGTGATAGGACTAAAGCCGAGAAAATGCTGGGATTACCGGACAATCTTGGTATTGAAGTTGCCCTCTGCCAAACTGATGGTGTCTCGAGACTGCTTCTCCAGGCCGTGTCTGCAAGAAAGACGTGACAATCATCAATATGTTCACAACTAAATACCATAGACAAGACTCGAGAAGGTTGCTAGCTTGAGAACTTACTGGAAAGTTAGATAAGCCAGTGTGGTTGTCACAATACGTGCCACGACAAAGAGAAGATTCCACACGACGAATCTGCAGGAGAGATGAAGAGATCACATTATAAGTATCTTACCTGTAGTGTAAGTAGGTAGGTATCTCTTTTACTTTAGAAACAAATTCACTGAATTGCATATATATATTTTGATATAAAAATTGCATCACGTCAGTTTTTGTATTGGAAAAACACAATTTAACATACATTATCTATTATACTACTATAATTCATAATAGTAGTTATGCTTGTAAATGCGTATATTTGAAAGTAAAAACAATATTTCCTGTATTTAAAGGCATCAGCAAACTTGCAATAAGCGAGTATTGAATTTCAAATAGCAATTGACTTTTCCTAAATTCGTATTTTGCAACTTTAACAGTATATTCACGATTATTTTTTCTTGAGGGTCACATGACGGGCTCTTGATACTATTGCGACCAACCATAAATGGGCCTTTATCGTCGATAAATTACACATACCAAAGAGTTCCTATATATATAAAGGTTACAATATATTTATAAAAGATTTTTTGGAAATTGTTTCACTGATTCAAAAATAATAAACAGCGACAATTAAAACTAAAAATCGTGATATCATCATATACAGTCCTTTGGCTAATATACTAGAGAGGCAGGGTAAGGGAACGGGGGGGGGGAGATAGAGTAAACACTCACCCAACATTGGATATCTGCGGCTTTCCAGCAAAGTAGAGAAGGCGCGAGATATGGAAGAGGAACTCTACTGTGTAGTGAACAACTAGGAGACACATGCCCAGTCGTGTGAGGCTGAAGAGTGTGTGAGAGAGAGAGAGAGAGATTAGCGTGACAATAGATCGACAGAGCAGGTCTCCCAAAACTTGCAATATCTCGGTTATTCGGGCTGCTATCGATGCTCTAGCTGCATTTAGTCTACTTAAGACACACCGGGTAGATCGATGGAACTAGATCCAAACGAATCGCTATTTTCCTTCGTGTAGGAAGGTTTAGTCTATCATTGCGATGCCCTCTGGACTTCCACAAAGTAACTAAGCGACAAATAACTACCCAGGGTCTTGCCTTACATAATTAAACACTTAATCTAAATTTGGAGATATTATCGAGATCATGACAATCAAAATTTGCTTGTGTTCGATCGCTACAATCGAGATATGGTAAGTTTTAGTCAGCTAGTCAGTAAATTTTCCTGCAACTAGCTGTTTGCCTTGTGTTACCGAGGCTGCTATTTTGTACGCAGTGATCTTACTTGAGGCAGTAACAGGCCAGAACACCAAACAGGTAGAGCGTCGTGTAGAGAATTCGAGGCGTCATTTCCTCCTGAAAAATAAGATTTGCCAAGAATATAATATAACACATTCCAAAAAATGCTGCTCCGTAACATAAATCACCGACGTACTCTTTTAACTTTCTGAAAGTAGAGTTCTGGATAGCCATGAAGCCAATAGCATATCTAAATGAAGAAAAAAAGAGAACAAAGCAAGTGTTTACATAATATTTAAATACGGGTTAGAAGAGATAATTAAACCATAGTTGAATGAAATGTACGACAGCTTACTTGGAATATAAAATAGAACTTGACCCAGAATCTAAAAAGGAGAAACGAGAAAAATAACGCTACATTAACCATCATAGAAAGACATTCCAAAGAAATGCTATAAAAAGACATTTGCTATGTTAAGGAGAAATTAAAATGTAGACTAAACAGAAAAGTAAAAAGATAAATAAATAATGTAGAAGTCTAAAATACTGTTTTAAACTTTATTTGAGAAACCTAGTCTTATAATCACACAAAAAGAGAAAGTCATTTTAAGCAGAGATAAATCGTCAATGCTTCACGTTATAACAGACTTCAATGAAACAAAAAAGAGGCAAGCGTATGTTTCGCCCACTGATCCATTTAAATAAATGAACCCTTACTTTGACAAGGTTAGGGACTTTGCCGTCAACTATTATTAAATCTACAATTAGTTATTAAACCAATATCAACTAACGTACGATTCAACTAGCTGAAAGAGTGTAAGCAATCGGTCAAAAGTCGACAAGTTCTATTTTTATCTCTCAGCACTTACCAAAGACGTTTAAATATACTACCTAGACTAGACACGATAATAGAAAGAGAGACAAAATATATGTGTATATATTCGGTTGACATCTCAGCCAATCAAAATCGATTGTAACTATGGAAATTTGGTAGGCAAAAGGAAGCGTACATAAACTATAAGGCAAAACTATGCATATTTTTTATAAAATC
>JAYRBW010015941.1:0-12986 GCA_036023295.1 Invenusta paracnida | reverse complement strand
AACACCTTGCTGATTTTGACAAAACACTAAATGAGATGAGAGATCTGAAAGGACACGAGTATTACTCCCGTATTAAACAAAAAAATTAATTAAAAACAACAGTAAGTACGAACAATGAGTATTATACTTTCATATCCCGTTTTTGATAGACGCGGTTGACAATAAATTTAAAGCCCTATTTAGAAGTCTACAGTTGCCCGTAAGAATAGTCCATCGCACCAGATCCTTACGACAAGCCCGACAACTCCCCGCAGTCTTATAAACTGCCCATTCTACATCGGCTCATCTATCCGGTAAATACATATCAGAGCCAGAGAATACTACAAGGTTCGGACAAGCTCCATATTCATCCACAGATCTCACTGCGGTGGTGACTTCCAATTTGAGGTAATAGCTACAGACCGTGCAATATTATCGGACTACGGGCAAAAGAGGCCTTCCTCATAAAGGAGAGAAAACCGGGAATAAATAACCAATTGGAACTAGCCCTGTTTGCGAACTCACGTTTTAACTTGTATTCTTTTATTCTGTAAAATTCTATTTGAATTGTGTTTACTAATATATGCTTGTTCTATGCTGTAAAATGTGTTGTTATCCTTTTTTCTTTGTTTTTTTTATAAAATTCTCTATTTCCTCACATGCATTTTAGTATTTAAACTATTTATTTAATTCTTCTAAAAGTCCTTCTAACATTTGTGATTATTGTTAATATAGAACTTCAACATAATACTAATTATTACGACTTGGCTGTTTCCAACGGATTTGTACATACCTACCGTTCTAACATCGCATCAGTACTTGATATGTATTACACCATGTACTAATTTATTGAGTTATACTTACCATTAACTCATTATATTTCTTGAGTGTACAAGCAATTTTTCTCACTTGAAATTTATCTGGCCTATGAATAAAGTTTCAAAATAAAAACTAAAAACTAAAAACTAAAAACTAAAGTTTTTACTACGAAATATAAGGCTTTAAATAATGAATTAATTTTATTTTTATCTTTCAAAATTTAGTAGCATTTGGGCTCCCTATATTTATTCATTTCAACGTTATGCTATACGGGAATCGCACCAATTTGTTGAAACTATTATACAAAATATAGATGTATTTTAATAGTTATTCCTAAATGAACAAATGGAGCAATATAAGCTGCGACAAATTTTCATAGAATTTAGTTTGCTCTACATACATGCATCATTGTACACAAAAAAGGGTGGTCAGATGACCACAACATAAACATAAACACATTTGTAAAAATGTGCAAAAAATATTTTATAATAATATTTTAATATGTACAAGGTATACATACATGTGTGTACATATATAATTCGAACCCAACATAATTAGTTTCATATTATAAATCAAAAAGTTAAATTAAATTAGTTTCTTTGCAGATAATTAAAAAAAAAACTAACTTTTTTATAAGAAAAAGCGATATTTCGACTATTTCTTGGTCAATGCACTATATTAGAAAACATGTTTGTTTAACTACCAGCCAGGATATGGAAGCGTAAATGAGTCCAGTTGGGATAGGGTATAGCTCGGAATATTTAGAATCAATTAGTAATGAAGTCGATGAACTGTACTTATGTGAGCTCAGAGAAACACTTTCTCGCAAAATTTAAGTTTTTAATTGAAATTAAACATTTAGAGTCGTTATAAACCCTCATTTTAGATGTCTCTACCTAATTGTATATCAGCGCTTTAACCTACACTGTGTATATGCTTTTAAGGAGTTAGTATATATTATATGTATGTTATAAATAACGGTATTTATAAATAAAGATAATCTAGCATTTTCTAAATAGTCGCTCGTAAAATATACACATATATTAATTAAAAATAATGCAGCTACAAATAGCGCAAAACAACGTTTTATTAGATTAAATGCTATTATAATAACGGATTAATTAACTACACACCAAAACATGTAATTCAATATATTTATAAAAATATGAAATGAATATCAATTGTGAATATGACTCACATTTACGAGAGTGTCAAGTGTGTTAACATACTCCTTTTCAACATGAATTAACTCGTTTATGATGTGCTTCCTTTTTGCCTGAAAAATAAATAAAAAGGTATTTATAACATGCAAACGTTTACACAAAACAGTGAAAAAACTCAGTACGGTGGAGTGGATGAGTGAGGGGTGATGGGGATGATGGGGGGGGGGTGGGATTGGTGGGATGGGGGGATGGGGGATGGTAGGATTGTGGGATGGTGGAGTGAGGGGGATGATGGTGGGGGTGTTCGATTATATACATATTTGATTGATAAAATGACCAAATATATATATTTTTAGATAAGTATACAAATACAAATTGTCATCATTAAAAAAATAATGACATTTCTAAACATTCATTTCGCATATTTTTTGCACGAAAACTTGTTTGTGTACTTTTATTACTGAAATTATTCAGTACCAGAATCAGCGTTTCTTCGATTGTGAGAGACGTATCCATATTTAAAATATAACGAAAATGTTGTTAATTATTTTATAAAGAGTTGAATTGTTTGGGTGTCCTACGCTTTTGGATCCACAATCATAAATAGCGCTAAAAGTTTTAAAACTTTATTTTGGATAAAATCAAGGAAGTCTACGTTACTTATTAAGTTCATTTAAAACTCGTAGCAAGCAGCAAGCATGTGGGACCGAAAGGTCCAAGCCAGCGGTATGAATAGGGTTAGATTCACACCGCAAGATTTTCAGCGGAATCTTATGCAAAATGATCCTATATTTTTTCTTACAAGATTATTGCTGGGATCATCACCATTGGATATCGTGAGCTGGACACTTGGTAGTGGAGGGGGCGGTGTGTCTAAATCTGTGGTTTCCAGGGAGGTAGCGTCCGTTACTAGGAGTGGGCCCGAGGAGGTATCGGAAGGCGAAGTGGAGGAGTTATTTGGCTCACCCCACGCCGTGGGCTGGTCCAGAGACCGTCGATTGGTGTCGAGTTGCTGAACGTTGGTGAGGCTGCCGGACTTGTTACCTAGCAACGGGAGAAGTACTTCACCGCTTAATGACACCATTTCACCAATAGGGTCAAAACTGACTCGTGAAACGCAAACACACCTGTGAATTCATTAACATACATATTTACCTCCAAAACATGGTGTGTTGAAAATAAATATTATTGAAGCTATTTAGTAGGTATTAAAGCTAAATCTTGTGCAATGTACTGTATGTATGTTTTAATTATTTGCTTGCATATAATATGATGCAATTATCAAGTATCTCGGTATATCAAATATACTTCATTTATTGACACTATGTATTTTTCAAAAAACAAAAAATATTTGTCAAACTCTTAATTTGACTTAAAATAAGTTATCAATCAATAAAAATAACATTGATCACTTAAAATGTTACTAATATTACTAATTCTCTCTGCCTGATGATTCGTATTGATGCAAAACATGTTGCGCTATACAAATAAATGTTATTTGTATTGACTTTATATTGGTTGCGTGTAAATCAATTAAATCTACTACCCAGTTATAATAATCATTTAATAAAAGAAATATGAAAGATACATCACATTTTTATTTATAAAATTCGCAAGGAAAATTTTCTTTCGTGGTCAACTTTGTACCAATTCTTCAATACTTTGCAATAAATATTGATAATATATTTTGCAATTTACAGAAAATAGAGTTGAATATATGCATGTATCAAGATTAGAAACTTTAATTATTTACTATGGACTCAATTATTCTTAAAAATAACATTAAACACTATTGAATTGGGCTTTTAGTTCATTTGACTTGACTCTTTCATAAAAACAGAGTTCAACATTGTGTACATAACTTTTCTAGTATACCTACAAAGGATGTATAATGTATTTTGCTAATTATATTTAAAATATAAAAATGCCAACATTTTTAAGTAATATACAAATGGAACTATTGTAATATCGGGACCCTAAATATGACGCTCTCCCTTGTCACAAGTTTCCCACGTTCTACGTATCATATTTCCCGCATTGCATAATGACTTATATAGTCTAATCAGTCTATAGCTGATCTACACTTTTCTCGTCATTGCTATAATTCACAAGGAGGCAGTGCTAACATATTATCCTCTCCTCTACATGTAAATATAGTAGGTGACTAGAGTGTGCTGCAGGGAAGATAACCGTCTTACAGAGAAAAAATGTCCGGGGCAAAAACAACAACAACAAGTGACACTTCTGTAAGTTGTACAAGTGTCTAGGTTAAAGTGGCCATGGGGAGTATAAGATCCACTAAGGGAGATACTACCCCCTCTTATATGTAGGTACAGTAGTCTCTCTGTGTATATACGGGGCCACATAACTGGCATTCCGAAAGTCTAAATTCTTTTTTGAGGCCGTGATTTATTGGCTTTGCGAGCGTGGCGGCCACGCGCCTTTCCTGAAATTATCTCTACAGAAAGGTTAAAAGTTAGTTCAGGTAACGATTCTCTGCACAAACTATGCGGATAGGCACTTTCAACATTTTGCACATATACTTGGTACTTTTAGCCTTTGGCAAATATTTTTTTAATTTTGATATATATATATATAGTTTATTCTCAATTGAAAAAGTTATCCTAGTATATTATTTTGTGTACCTATATTGATTATTGGATATATAATTACAGCACATGCCGCAATCAGTTATAAATATAATTACATGCTTCGGTGATCGTATTTACATTTAAATGTGGATTAAATTTGAGTTTATCAATAATTCTAGTCAGGAAAAACTTAAGATGCCACCACACAAGACAACAATATAAAACATAATTAGGAACTATGTGTTAACAAGTAAATAGAGTAAATGAAATATTAGGTAATATGTTTGATTATCTAATTTTAGGATCTCTTGCAAAGCACCCTTAAATCAAACATATAAAATATTTTTAAGATTTACAATTACAATTACAATTACAATAGCAAATACTGTAAGACATTTATTTATATTTATAACATGCAATTCATGAAAAATGTGGCGCCCTGTTTATAACGAAATTTTTCAATTAAGAAAATGAATATGAAGCATTAATTAATATCCGAGATACTTGATGCTTGTGTTATTGAAACCTAAAAATTGAAGTACGCATATATTTATTGAAAGTAAAGTATAATAAATAGTTAGGAAACACTTGAACATAATTATTATAGCCTTACAAAAGTACGTTTCTGTCACACAAAATGTAAATCTTGTGCTAAAACTAATGTTCAAAGCTTCAGATAATCAGCGATGTTCTCTTATATCTAAGGTAACAAAGTAACAAGTGACAAGTGACATTTCTTCCCTTCACTTGAACAATTTCAGACAGCTGTCCCAATTGTCAAGATCTATATTTAGGGGAATAGTCGTAGATTTTAAACGTGGATTTTATATCTTTACTTGTAAGCATGAAAGCTACAAATTTAAATCTCATCGTGGTACTTCGTTTATTTTTATTATTAACCACAGAGATTTATTAAATTTTTGTCTTGATTAAGTTGTGAAATATTATTGATTACAATTATCATTGAATAATTGCAATTATTATTGAATAATTACAAATATTATTGAATAATTACAAATATTATTGAATAATTACAAATATTATTGAATTATTACAATTATTATTGAATAATTACAATTATTATTGAATAATTACAAATATTATTGAATAATTACAATTATTATGGAATAATTACAATTATCACTGAATAATTACAACAATTATTGAATAATTACAAATATTATTGAATAATTACAATTATTAATGAATAATTACAATTATTATTGAATAATTACAATTATTATTGAATAATTACAATTATCACTGAATAATTACAACTATTATTGAATAATTACAAATATTATTGAATAATTACAATTATTATTGAATAATTACAATTATCACAGAATAATTACAACTATTATTGAATAATTACAATTATTATTGAATAATTACAAATATTATTGAATAATTACAATTATTAGTAAATAATTACAATTATTATTGAATAATTACAATTAGGTATTATGAATCAATAACTTGCCAAATGTTATTGCCACAATAATTGTTGTTTTCCATTTAAAGAGAACATATGTTTGCTATCTAGTTTATATAAATAGTATCTTCAAATGAATAAGGATAATATTTGAATATCAATTTTCCATTCTTCGTAAAACAGTAAAGATTTACTAATTGTTACATGAGTGTATTTGAATAATATTTAGTGATACATTTACTAAATAGAATGGTAGAATAGAAAGCCTTTTTTGTAATAATAAATACAAATAATTTATAAATAACCAATTTTCTTCTTTTTGAGGAAAAATAAGTACCTAAGTTGTACTTTTCTGAATTTTATCAAAAACAGTATTTAAATAGTATTATGCAATCATCGCAATTCTTCTTTTAAGGTAGCCTTTATTTATTTTTAAATGCATTTGAGTTGAAATACGTAGAAAACAATAATACGCACATTGATAAATTCACCAAGTTCATTTAGTAACTAAATCAAATGTAATGCATTATTTAAAAGGTATCAGCTGTTTTTAACAAAAAATAAAACATTAAGACAATAGGTTTGAGCTTCAATGGAAGAAGTTTAATTGATTACAAATACATTATAACCCTATATAGGAAATATTTGTTTAGATAATCTATTGATATGTTATTTCTTCATGGATATATTTAGCTAAGAATAATTCCATCCCCTAGTCATCTAAATATCCTGCATATTATACATATATGAGCCTATATGTTCACGTGCCTAGACATTATTCACATAAGGTTAAAATATATGTAAAATAAATACATAAAATAATGACGCATCACATTCTAATCAAAGATTATTACATTGTTATCAATTATTTTTATGACTAATATAAGTTTACAACAAAATAAGACAAAATAAGATCAACGCTAAATTGGTAAGAATGGCATTCTTAGGAAAAGGGAATACATAACTTGAATAGCTTGATTTAATTAAACATTTATGCATACTTAAATGGCGAATAACACTATTACTCTGCCTGTAGTTTATAAATTGACAACATTTTAGTACGTAGTTTCGACATGATGTTTGGTTGTGCGTGCTTTATTTTGTTTTTATAATTTATTTTTTATTTCTATCCATATATTATACTATAGAGAAAGGTGTAACTAATCATGAAATGATCTAATTTAACGAATATGCCAAGAGTCTTTTTTTATAAGGCTTTTAAATAATGGTTATTTTATGCATTCTTTTATTTGTACTGTTACTACATATATGTATTTATACTTACATTGACTAAATATAGTTAATTAATGTAGAAAGTACTTCAATTTTATGAATAGACAATACGATAACATGTTCTCAAAAATCTATTCTCATAAGTAAAATGTGTATTGCATATACGCCAAGCTTCTTTAATGTTGCCTAAAATTGAAAAATAATGGGAGGAAGGGATCACAGTTCGGATAGGGATAAGCAGTTCTGCAGCGTTTCATTTCATGAACATTCTAGAAAAAACATTGTTCTGGGAATCTGTATAAACTTACAATGACTTGTGTTCTCACCAAGGACAACTCCATCACTGTAGCCCCCCCGATAACGATGCCTTCGCTTCAGGCTTGTGGCAAACAAGGGCTGTGATTTAGCTAATGACGCCGCACCCGATGTAGCTGAGCGGAGCAGCAATGTCTTAGAACCACTTGGACCTCCCCTGATAATTGGGGCAGAGAGTGGTGCAGGTGACTCCGCTCCAGTTACCGGTGAATCCTGACGGAAGGGCGATTGGGAGTATCGATTTGCAAGTCGTGCTGAGGCCACATGGGGCGATGTGTCGCGGCCGATAGAGGTCGCCTCATCGCCACTTTGCTGACGACGGATCAAGTCCCTACGGCGCAGAGATTCCAGGTGATCCGTGTCATCAGCTGTCATTCTGAAGTGGATGGTATGCCGAGTGGGGAGCAAAGGGCGCAGATAGGGTGCTGTGGGCTCCTGTTGGGAAGATCCCCCGGTTTCAGTGAGAGGCCGTGGGGATCGCCTGGTTGTTGTCGCTGGACTGTCCAAATCCGTGATTTCTTCGCTGTCCAGGTTAGTGACATCTGCATTGTCGTCGAGGTCCGTCACCTGCTGCGAATCCACGGGACTGTCGATTCGAGTTCGTATTCGTGGCCGAATCAGGCTACATGTCTTGCGCACGCGTGTGTTGGCCGCCTGGTGTCCCGAACCGCTCACTTGGTCACTTCCGAATCCTCCGCATTCGCCAGAGTCCGAGTCAAGATTTGTGTACTCCGAAGAGCCGGCATCGTCGTCCATGCTGCAACTGTTGTAAGGCGGGATAGACCGCTGTTCGCTCCGTCGTGAGGATCGAGAACAGCGGTGCATTTTAGCGATCTTATTGAACTGTTCCGTGATCGAGTCAGTCGATGAAGCGAAATTGGGACTCTGACTAAGAGTAAGATTTGAGGTTGATATTGGCTGCGATATTCGTGAAAATTGTGGTATTCCAGGTGGTAGAGGAGAATCAGTGGTTGGGTAAGTGTTATTTGACAGTGGTAATGCTGTTATCTCCCCGATAGCTGGCGATGATGAACTCTGGCTAGAGTGAGTCGTCGAATTTCCCGATTCCTGACTAGGATAACTGGGGAAAAAGCAGCGAGGTTGGTGATTGTCCACTTGGGGTGGAGAGTCTAAGTGTTCAACTGGAACAATGCTGATACCCAGCTGATCGGCGTCCTCAAGTGAGTCTAGATTAGTGGTCATACTTTCGGGAAAGGGGTCATCCGCTACCTCCATGTCTGAGCTGGTTTTCCCTGTAAAGTTACCAGAAGTAGAGAAACTCACGGAATCCTTTGCTGATAAACTAGCGTAACTGTTATTAATTGGATAACTATAGTTTCTTATTCCGACAAATTTCGATAATCCAACTTTAGTAGATTGTGTAAATGCATTAGAATCACTGATCAAATCGCTTGCAGTACCTGTAGAAGCGGTAGGAGTAGTTATAGAAGTAGTAATACCATGTCCACTAATTAAAACTGGATAATTGTCTTTCCCTTTTTCTAGGCTTAGTTTATTAACAACAGTAGTAGCAGCATCAGCACCAGTAGTAGTAGTATTTGTAGAGTTAGTATTAATAGTACAAGTTTCCTCGGTTGACTCGTTATCTCTCTCGCAAGCCAGTAACTTCTCGGCTAAGCGATTCAATTCGCGTGTACTACCGCCGATGGAGTGCCAAATTGGCGCATCACTAGGCGAGGAACGCCGCAGGCTTGAACGAGAGAGGAGAATCTGAGGAAAACGTCGGTCGAGCACCCCTCCTCTGCTGCCTTCACCATCGTCAGCAATTACCTCCTGCTGCGTCTGCCTCCAACTAGCACTACTGCCAACAGTGATACTACAGCTAGAACTATGGCTGGCACTAGTATTGCTGTCGGAGGAAAGTTGTTGGAGAGAGGAATGCCGAGGAAGGCCAGGAAGGCGCAAGGTATTTTGGCGTAGTAGCTTATGCTTGCCCAGTTGTTGCTGCGAGACTTGGCTGGTAACAGAAGGCGGGTGGACACCAGGCGTTGTTGGACTGCTTTCAGACATGACGGATACTACTATTGATGCCGATTTCATTGGTAATAAAGTAGGTCCAGGTTGAGGTAAAGTGCCGAGCTCTTCCGCAATGACATCCTCCCTATCTTCTTTATCGCCGGGGTTGAATAAACTAGTGGCCATTCTAGTGTTACTACCGCCACCTGTTGTTATTAGTCGGGTCATTATTCGAGATAAATCGGCCGCAGTGGAACCGGTCATTGACTTGCTGCCAGTTGCTTCGGACTTTGCCCGGTGCATTTTCCGTTGAATGGTCGCCGCTGCCGTTTTTCCCCTTTCCGTGTTGTTGTCGATTGATTCGCCGCCAAGAGGAAGCTTGAAGTTGGGCAGTTTCGGTCGAGATCGAATAAGGAAACAGGGAGAAATGCTACGTCGCGAGTCTGTAGTCGCCTTATTTAAGCGCGCCATTTGTGAAACTTAGCTGGCCAATGCGAGAACTGTCGTTAGGAGCACTATTGTGACGACTGCACTTCAACGATGTTTCCCAATAGATTTCCTGTTTATGTACAGTTGACACCCGCACGGCTTTATATAGTCCTGATATTCCGGAACTTTAATAATATAGGGCAGTAAAATATAGGCTTAAGGTTTGTAATAGAACTATATATCGATTAAACGAGCACATTTCCTGCAGGTGAAATCACAATAATGCCCAAGGGAAGCCAGCGCAGTCTTCAGTTTGATTTATATGTCCTTGACGGCTCCATGTATTTTTGTAGCTGTATAAAAACATGGAAAATTGTCACCTCTTTTTGTTGACTCTCTTACTGATGATACGTTCCCGAACTCGTTGCAGTTTAAGCATATTCATCTGCGACCAATATGATTTTTATTTAGTCGAATATACCAAAAGCATCTTCCGTATATATATAATATGAAGTGAGAGCATATCAAGTCAGCTTGTAAAGTATATGTGACCGTAATCATGGCTTTCTGGTACGATATTGTTCTTTGATAATTATATGATATAGAAGTCAAAGTCTTGGATTTCTACATACATTATGTATATAAATATATACATATATCATATATACGCGATATTAAACATAGTAATGTCGAGATGTCTGAATACTATTCCTAATGTCAAGAATTTCCTTCGACGTTCCTATTTAGCATTTAAAGAGATAACCGTCTGACTAACAACTAACATCTCTCGTTGAAATTTGTTCACTGAAACATGCATGAATTGAATGTGTGAATAATAATGGAGGCAGGGATTTGAACAAGTTCTTTTTTGCATCATTTATTCCTATTTATATTGGGGTGTGCATAAGCTTGTTCGCGTATTATTTCTAAATATCGCAGTATATAATATGTATTATACACATACCTATATACGAGTATGTATGTGTGCATAAGTATACTTGTACATGTGTTGTAGTTTTAACAACCACAGTTTATTGGTAACATTTGGAGTAAATTATAATTAATGTCAAAGGATATTACTTCCACTGCTTTGTATAATATGTTCCAAGTAGTACACAATAAATACTAAATACAAACTCTTTCAGATATACGAGCGTATAATATTTAGAATTTTGACACGTAACCTATATATATATACATATCTTAAATTTTAAATTTTATCAATTTCATGATATAAACTAACTAAATAAATCATCGGGAGAGTAATTTTGCACAAATGAGTCACATTATTTTGAAAAACAGTAAAAAACTATTCCTAAGGCGTGTCCAGGAATTTATTTTAGGTGTTGCCCTAAAAATATTGCACCCATCGGAGGCAACATTGATATCCCGAGTCTAGGTGTGGACTTAAGGATATACTTTACTCTTATATGTAAATATAAGATTTTTATGCATAACTTGCCCACAATTCCATTGGCGAAGACGTGTTGTATCTCTGCCTCTATAAGCGGGTATAGGGATGTATGTATTTCAAGCAACCAAATTCTCACGGCACATGTCACACTCCCAGAGAAATTGAGGGAGAAAGACGGACATATTGACCGCGGTGCACATTTGAAGAGCGATGCGTGTTAGAGAATCTATTTATGTTTGTTATTTTTATTTCCTATATATATGCATTAGTGTAATATTCGCATATTATATAGAGAAGAATAGTTATCTGTATATGTATCATCTTTTCTAGGAAACCCTCAAAGACGATTTGTGTGTCAGACCTATGTTCATTTACAGAGACTTACAAGTATTTAACAATCATGACACGTTTATCTGTCCGTTTAAGAGTAAAAGTGACTAAATCATATAAATACACTTATGGAACTATTCTGTCAACACGTCATTCTTTATAACAACGCAAATATTTTGACAAAAACTCTAATTTCTCTTATGGTTAAGGCGTTATTTCCTATATGCCATGGTGTGACTGATATTTGAAATTATTGTATTTTTCGCAGACCAATATGCATTATACTACAAATATATGTATAATTAACATAACAGCTTAAATGTTTGGTCTCGCTTTTGTTGATAATATAATGTTGATACTGCTCACTAAAGTTCAGCTACGGTACAGCCTTTTCCAAACGCTGTTACGGTAACTATGCATCGCATCGCCTTGCATTCAAACACTTCTAAAGAACCAATTTATTTATGTAAAGCAATAAAGCTAAATTAATTTGTTGACATTTACTTAGGATAATAAATTCTTAATAACTGTTTTGTAAATGATAAAAGGTTAAACTTAAATGTTTGCTATATATTTATATTTAACTACTTATAGTAGTATGCTCTTAATAGCCATACAACATACAAAACAATGAGACTTGAGACAAAAACACGAAATGTTTACTTCACTTTATTGCTACTTGGTAATTATTTATATTTTGGGATGTAACTATTTAAAGTGTCTTAACTAAACTACCGGTTATTCGTTGTGAAATATAATATTAAAATCAGTTGTACCCAATGAATTGTTACTCTATAATTTGTAGTTATAATGTATTCATTACTCTGTAATTATAAATAATTTTTAATTATATCGATTTTCTTTTAAGACTAAAATATGGTTGTCTTTATTACTATGATCCGTACACATAATTATACAAGTATTATTATTTGTTATTAATATTATTTTAACGTTCCTTTTGATAGGACGAAAAATTTCAAATATTTAGAAATTTAAGAATCTCTTGAATTTCCAACTAAATTTTCACCAATGTTAAATTATTTAAACACTAATCATTTAGTAATATACTTGTCGAATGAGACGCTGGCCAACTCTCCGAATCCGTCTAAAAATCGAATGCTTTTTTTCTTATAGAGTCAAACCCTATTATACACTATTATTTTATATTTTATTAATTATAACTGTCTTGAGGATATGAAAATGCAGTGGGACGATATTCTGATTAGTGGTTTTTATTTTATAGGTCATTGTTTACAAGTATACCAATGTAATTTAAAAAGCTATATTTTACTATATATCCG
>JAYRBW010015930.1:0-12986 GCA_036023295.1 Invenusta paracnida | reverse complement strand
TAGTTTTTCTAACAAAATAAAATGTTATACTATATTTTAAACACCCGTTTATATGCATTCTAAGTTCAAATAACCCCAAAATATTTTTTTGCTTTTAGCGCAATTTGCACTTTGCTCACTCCGCTCGCTCGTGAGGGGTCTAAGTGGTTTCTGGATTTTTTAAAAAGCTCCAATCCCATGCCTGAGTCAAATTGAATTAAAAATAAGTCAAACATACATACACCTGATTAGATTTGACATTCCGTTTTAGTCAAAATCAAATTAAAATGTCCCATTTTAGTTTGATCCAAGAATAAAACATGTTCTATTTTTCAAATTATGTCAATTACTTAATAATTGCTTAATTTAAAAAATACATATTAAACTTTTGCAGGGTGTTTTCTGGCCGTTTTGTATGCAAACAATTTTTTATACAGTGTTTTTATGATATGTATTACTTACAAATATGAACTTTTTTTCTATATTCTAACCTCTATTGTAGACCCTTGTATTTCTAATACCTTTTGGTATGTTTTTAGAGCCTTAAGTAAGTAATAAATTTCAAAATACACTTTTTATATATTGATATTACTTGTAAAAACAGATTGGAAAACACCCAGCAAAACGACCTGCAAGGCTCTAAAAACACACTGTAAGCATTAAAAACACATTGCAAGGTATTAGAAACACAAGGGAATTCTATAAAATAGATTCTATATAGAAAATAAGTTTATTTGTAAGTTAAGTAATACATATCTAAATGCACTTATAATATATCAAATTGTTTGCAAAAACAGGCAGCAAAACGCCCTGCAAAACATGCTGCAAATTCTCCACAAAAGTTCAATACATAAATAAATGCATTGCAAATATATAACTATATATCTGCAGTACATGAATAAATTGTATATATCCCATATAATTGAACTTTTTTGCAAAGCAAATTGTTTTAATGGTAAATGTAGGAAAAATTTAAAATTTATTTTTATTAAATTTCTGTAAACTAGCTTTCTAGTTTTCTTATTAATATATGTATAAGTATAGAGCCCACAATGCTTATACCTTTATTTAAATTTTTTTAAATTGTTAATAAGTAAAATATAAAAAAAGCCAAAAAGTTGAACACAAAATTAAAACGAGAATAATATATGGATGCTCTTTTTGGTTTGACTAATCAAAACAAAATTGTATCAAAGGAAAAAATCAAACCATGTGAATGCAGCATAATAAATATAACTTTTTTGTTGTTGCTACACACCGATTTTATAGGCTATGCTACCACTAGCCATGCATCTCTTGAGACAAAGCAGAGTCATGGAATAATTTATTTGATTTTTCACAGGCACCATGATATGCAATAATGTTTGATATTTATATTCAACATATTTTGAGTGTATATTGACCATAGGTGTTATATTTAATATTTTTTATCTAGATTTATTATCTACAATATTTATATCTTGTTTCAATTTTAATAATGTTATGCAACAATCTAAAATATACCTATTCATAATTCTAATAAACTAAATTATTTTTAATTAAGAATTTTGAAATATTTATAGTTTAAAAAAATACCTGTATTTGAATAAACATGTTCACATATAGCGATTTAATTAATATATTGATTTTTCTTTTTGTTTATAAATATATCTAGTAAGCTCAGTTTTTAGAGTATTCTATAGCATAATTATTAATTTCAAGATTATGAGTTTGGGCTATCTGTTTGGTTTTTTTTAAGTATGAAGCTTTTTTGACTGATCATCATCATTAAGTGCCTTAATCTTATTATAATGTCAGTAAATATGGACTTCTACCTTCTCTAGCTTTTTATTGCCTTTATATTTCCTACTCTGATATATGTTAAATAATTGGCAATGAATTTGCAAAACCCAACAAAATTTATTTCATTGAAAAAATTGACAGTAATTAAAATTCCCAAACATTTGATTTATTATATTTATTCTAAAAACAAATTTTGTTTTAAAAACTCTTAAGACTTGTTTTTCTACATATATGTTTAATTAAAAATATATATATATATTACTACAATTTTTATGTGTACACTTATTTTTACATAATTTTAGTGATTTAATTTTTTGAAGCTATATAATAAACTGGTATGACTAAACTGTTATATACAATTTTTAAAATTATAATTGCTATATTTTTACTGGAAAATATTTACCATACACGTTGATTGGTGAACACATTGATGAGATTTAGAAAACCAATGTTTCATGAATTAAGTGTTGTTATGCTTGGTATACTGACGATTCCACAGACCAATGCCATCTACAAAATAATATTCTTGCAATTGTGCAAACATAAAACTGATAAAAGATCCTCACTTGGTGCAAAGACATTTGATGATCTTCTTATATTAAAAACATTGGTGAAAGGCTTGGCACACTAGATTGGTTCAACAATTAAGCAAGGATAATTTTAACTGCCACCTGGAATTCTACAAACAATATCAAGAGATATTTGCAAACAACAATATATAATTTTTACTGATATAGCCTGAATGCTGACATAAATTATCACAACTTTTCAATCATCAAGAGGTCATTTGGTGGCAACAGGATGGTGCACTGCCATTGTATATTGTTGCTGCTAGAGAAAGATTAAACGAAGATTTTCCAGGACACTGGATTGGCCGGAAAGGATACAAAACATCAATCACCTTAAAGAGCGGATCACCTAGATGCTTTTGATACATTTGATGCATATCTTTGCCAAGACATAATTGATTCACTTCCTGGCAGAATTCAAGATTGTGTCAATGTCCACAGTGGACATTATGAGAACATGAGACAATTTTTCTCAGTAAATTTAATTAATGCAAATAAAATTAATATATTTTATTAATTTTAAGAGTTTTTTTTTAATTCAATGTTATGAGCTGTATTGTCACTTCTGAACCACCCTGTACATCAGGCCCAGTAGTTTTATGGCCATAGCCCAAAGCTATCTGGGAGTGTAATTATTGGGTCTTAAGATCTTTATATCCAAAAAGGCCTTTAAAAAGTTTTTTTGGCAATTTAAAATCTCCGTACTATTGGGACTGATATGTACAATACAATACAATGCAATAATATATATATAATATAATGCATACATTATTAATACCATATATATGGTATTAACATATTATTTGTTTAAAAAAAGTATGTACTCAATCTCAGCAAATTAGGTATTGATTGAGTAGGAAATTCTGTTCATCAGTGATTGGCCAAGGAAACATTTGGCAAGTGATATGGAGAGTTGAAGCAGACCATCACTTTTTTTTAATGTGTACATATACTATTACTTAATACTTTCTTTTAAAATGTTTTATATTATAGTGATAAGGAATATTTTCTTTAACTAAAGATTTTAATAGGTATTGTGGCAGAGAATTTGATGATGAAAAAATTCTGATTCAACATCAAAAAGCAAAGCACTTTAAGTGCCATGTTTGTCACAAGAAACTGTTTACTGGTCCTGGTCTTGCAATTCATTGTCTTCAGGTAAAGATTTTCAGGTTTTCACAATTTTAGTTTTTTTTTATATGATAGGAAGTTGTTAATATTGTACAAATTCTATGTAAGGTTATTGAACTTGTAAAAATATTAAAGTTTTTGTTATTGTTTAACATTGGTGGCAGTCTAAAGGTAAAATGAATGTTGCAATTGTTTAATCTACTGTTATATTTAATGCTTCACTACTTAAATAAATATATACTTTAAATTTTACTATTTGCATTGAATATTACAAAATTTCATTTTCTCACAGAACAGTATATTGCAAAATACCTGATAAACTATGTGTATAAATTTATTTTGATAGTTATAATATTTATCTCTAAACTATTAAAAGTAGTTTGTAAACATTTTTTGAGATTGTTTGCAAAATATTGAATAGAAATGTTAAAACTTGATAAGAACAAATGAGCAAGGCATGTTTGAAATTAGATATTTTAATTTCCCATAAAATATGCAAAACTGTATTGTATTATTGATTTACTTTAAAGGTATTTTACTGTTCCAGAACTTACTATTATTTAGATATTTAGTTTAATATTATTCTTTCTATCTTTATATCTATTCGAAAATGTCTTATTACTGAGCATATTATATTGCAAGGAACATTGTTAAATGATAATATATTTATCATTCCTGACAATACCCAGGTGCACAAAGAAAAAGTGGATAAAATCCCCAATTCCTTGCCTCAAAGAACTAATATTAATATCGAAATCTATGGAATGGAGGGCATACCGACAGAGGATCTTCGTGAAAATGAAAGGCTCAAATTAGGAAAAGAAGGCGAAGGTAGGTTTCTTACCCATTCCACATTTAAATATACTTCTTACCTATTGATTGGTAATGGAGCTAATTCACTACACTGCTTTTTACACCCAACGATTTTAGTTACGTGACATTTCGAATAGTTTTTATAGTTATGGATATGCTAGTGGTTTAAAAAATGTATTTTTTAAAAATATATATAAATTTACTTTGCCCATTTTCATGTTAGTGAAGCATACTTAGAAATAAGCCATTTGCTTCTAGAATAACCCTATTAAAATTGAGTAATTCTGCAATTTGGAATATTATACCAAGTGCATGAATCACATAATACTATAGATTAAGTAAATATTAATTTTAGTCTTCCCTAGATATAGCATC
The DNA here is from genome assembly GCA_036023295.1 of Invenusta paracnida. Taxonomy (NCBI): domain Eukaryota; kingdom Metazoa; phylum Platyhelminthes; order Proseriata; family Coelogynoporidae; genus Invenusta; species Invenusta paracnida. The sequence goes on along the minus strand of JAYRBW010015930.1, from coordinate 8,337 downwards.
TTCATTATCTGCTGTCAAAATATTATGAATCTTTAAGGAAATTGTGATTTACAATTTTTGCTAAACTTTTATTAGACTTGTACATACTTTATAATATAATGGAGTTGTTTTCTGTCTCAATTTAGTTAGTAATATTATAAGAAATTAAAATAAAAAAACAGTGTAGTGTTTTTGTGCAATTGTTATTTTTTAGTTAAATTGGTTTGGGGAAAGAGTTGGAAAAACGTGTTTAAAATTGTAATTAAAGTGTGAAAAAATTAATAAATAATTTAAAACAGGCAACCTTTCAGTTCCTTTATGAGTCATTATCAAGCAAATAATAAATCTACTGCAGATGAGTAGCAATATATACAGTACATAATAATTAATCAGATTACATAAGAGACTATCAGATTACAAAAGAGCATAAGGAAATCATTACAAGAATCTGGAGATTGCATGACTTTTTACATTAAGTTCAGGACGTCTTGCAATTATCTCCAGAGCTTCTCTGATTAAACAATGGCATTTATATTGTAGGATAGAAATAATCGTAACGTTCTCATCTCTAATTGTAGACTGTAGAAACCTGTAGACTGGAAGTGATGTAGATCGATGAAGAGAGAGATCAAGAATGCTCGTTGATTCCTTTGTTGGAGGTATCAGTATGTGCAGCCAATAGTCTTGTCACAAACTGCTCTTATAACAAGAGAGCATTGGTATAAATAGACCGCGATAGATTTTATTTGAGAAATTAAGGTTTTTTTTTTGTTTGGCCAGTAGAAAGCTTTTTTTAGATAAATATAGTTGAAATAGACAAAATGATTTTCTTAGATAAGAAGTATCTTAGAGTTGTGTGAAGAACGGTTGCTGCAGCTGTTATTTTGTAAGGTATAGGATAACTTTTGTTGACTCTTCTCTTTAGATAATTCATTTTTATTGACTTGGAAACAAATTTAGACACTTGTTTGTCACAAAACTGTTTCGGATAACTCATTTAAAAAAAGTGATGGCCAGATTTCAGCACTCATTATTAAAAGCAGATCAATTAGTTCCAAAGTTGTAGTTCCAATGCAGCATCGTGAGAATAAGTCGATTCTTGTAGACATCTGTGTGACTCAAATAGTGCAATATGAGACTTCTGTCAGTAGGCTTGTAGACATTCTATCGAAACGCTCTTCGATAATCAATGAGCATTCTCGATTTTTCTTTTAATCTATCTACAAATATTTCCAGTCTAGAGATCATACATTAAAGAGGATAACATTGTGATTATTGCTCGCTTACTATCTTAATTCGATTGTTTAGTTAGAGAAGCCTTGGAGATAATTGCAATACGTCCTGAACTTAACCAAAAAAAGATGCAATATCCTCATTTTTGTATTAATTTCCTTATGCTCTCACGCTCTCATATAATCTGATAGTATCTCATGTAATAGTCTGTTATGTAATCTGATTAATTATTATGTACTGTATATATTTCTACTCTTCTTCAGTATATTTATTATTTGCTTGAAATGGTTCGTGAAGGAACTGAACTCTCATAATAAACGTTAATAAATAAATTATTCTTTTAAATAAGAAAAACGTCTGTTAACATAAAATCATTATGAGAAAGCTTTAAACTGTTTTTAATTCAATTAAAAAAAGGTCTATGATTCGATTTTTCTAACATTGGATGAATAGACAGGATCCATCTAACTGTAATATAAGTATTGTTATTAACATTTTAATCGGAATTTTAAAGAAATTTATTGAAATTAATTGTTTATTACATTTGGACTATATATTATATATACATATATAATATTTTTCAATTATTCTACTGATACTCTGTTATTTTTTTCACAATTTTTGATTTTCTCACAATGATTAGAAATATTTTTGAATTACTGCATTTTGCGAATTTTTATTCAAATATTCATTCAATTATTCTATGGTTACAGCAAATTATTTCTTTTGAAGAGTAATGAACTTAGTTTGCTTTTATAGATTTATTTATTTATTGTATATTTTTACATTTTTATTGATCAAAACATTTATATCAATTGTCTTAATTGTTTTTAATTCGTTACTTTCATAATTATTTGAAACATGATTGTATGTGTAATTAATTAAATTCACTAATTCAGTCAACTTATTAATTTGTTTAAAAATTATTCACTATTATGGGAAATAAATTAAGTTGTCAGCACTTCTATTGGAGATTAATTTTGGTGTATTTGTTTTTAAGGGTTAAAGTTAAATTTACTACTCACACGTTATAAAAGTTTAGTATTTGTTTCCATTTTTATGATTATGCTGGTTCGTTGACATATTATTATAAGTAATTTCAGCTATTTAATTAAACCAATTTGATTGTATGGATATGAACTGCTCTCGGTTTGCATGTGTAAATATAATTAAATCTAAATATTTTGTTGATTAGAATATAAGAAAAGTACGTGTCATATTTGGTGAAGTTTGATTTATGTAGGAAATTATAAATCATTATAGCAAGCATTTATTTACTAAAATAGTTGAGTAATTGTAGTGACTACTGAGTACAATATTGTTTGTGAAGCTGTGTTTGTCTGACTGAATTGTAGCAATATTTCTTCATTTAAAATATTATAATATATCATAACATATTATTATAATATTATACCTGGTGTATAATATACATAATTTAACGACCATACTGTGGGCAACTCCATCGATTGTATGTACTTACAGACGGAGAGATAGAGAGAGGGAGAGAGTAATTCCACATGCTCTTGACTCACTTCCACTCTCTGTATACATGATAGAGCTTCCTCGACGCGCAAGGTACGAGTGTATACCTGTAATAGTGCTTGGTGATAGGCCTATTGCAAAGCCGGGTGTGTGTCCATTTGCACTATACCAAATCTAAACCATCAATTTCTTTTTAGTTTTTTATCATCTCAACTGCTTTTTTTCGTGTTGTGCTCACACTACTTTTCAGACGATGAAGGTGAGGTAAACGCTGTAATTGTAGATACTCATACATTATTATATTATTCTTACTTCTACTACCTGCCATTTGCAAAAATTCATATGCGTTGTCTTATGAAATAACCACTTCTTGTTTGTCTCATTGTTTGATTCATCTTGATTTATGATTACTATATACATAATCATACTTTCATCATAATTTACTATTTAACATTCAATTTTGGTTTATAAATTTTTGACCAAAATCACATTTATTATACATAAATATTTTTGTTTATTATTGGAATGTAATACGTTGAAGTTAAAAATTATTACTGCAGGGACTTCAATCTCCTAAATCAGATACGTTTGTTTCTCGTTTCCAGGCCTACTGTAAGAGAACCTACCGCTTTTTTGTACCCATTTAAATTAGATATGTATATCCTTTTATTAAACTTAAAAGTTTTTACGTTTATGCATGGCCTTTTTCTAGTGAATAACTCTCTTTGGCAGTCCTTGTAATTATTGTGCATCAACAGTCTCAATTTGGTTTCATGCATGCGACGATCCCCATTTGCTAGTCCAACACACCGTATTTCCGTTTCTCTACTCTATATATCGGCACAATGTTCTCCATTAATTATTCTTTCCAAAACTTTTACTCTTAACCCACTCTGCACTGAAGACTTAAGGATAATCCTACTTATTCCAACATTACATATTACAATAGATTAATGATTAACAAGTTTACGCTGTTACCTTCCGTTATGTGTTTTCTGTTTTCTAAAGATAACACAACTTCATTGTCTTCTTTAAATTTTTCTTTCTTGTGTCATTTTTGTTTAAATGTATATGTACACATATCATTATATATCCGGACTAAAGAAAATCGAACTACACTCATTATGATATACCTAACTTGGACATTCTCTTTTAGCGGGTATCTTAGCTATCTATGTTATAGTGTAGCTCAATAAACAGGCTCTTTAATATATTATTGTGTAGACAGTGCGTCTGCGTATATAAACTTTTACACACATACTATTAACCTACAATTTTAACCAAAAAAATAATCAGTTATTGCTTGTTTATTTTAATGGTCACGATGTACTACTTATATGGCATATTTATTAGTATATTACACTGTCTCCCTATTTCATTTGTTTTTTCCTAAGCCTTCATAACCGATGTTGTTAATACATCTTTTGTCCCCTGCGTGCTAAGTTGTTTACATTTCTGATATCTGTGACATATATATGTATAATAATATTTACCCATATATGTTTCTATTTTGACTTGTAAGAAAACTGAGCTTCGTTGCAATGGTGTGTTTCATATTATTTTACCCAAACAGCAACTTCAAAATTATTATTTTTTAATATTCTGCTCGAGTAGATGAAATTTATTTTATTAGTTTTGAAATTTATTATACTATTAAACAAATTAATATTATTCCTATGCATTCTACTTTTTAATTTGTGCAATATATTTTAGTGGTTGATCCAATTTTGAATAAGTAATATTAAATTATTTCGTGTTTTTTATATAAAGATTAAAGTAAATGTTATAATGTCTTGTTAAAGTCTTCTATAAAAATTATAACTTTGATACTTTATATTTTTCAATGTAAGTATATTTTATGTTGATATATACTGTAAGCTTTGTGTAATTTATTATTCGTTTCAATAGATATACCTAGAAAATATTTCATTCTAAGAGATATATGTATATTACATTAGAACTAGAATAGCACAAATGTGTTGATGATATTTAACACTCATGCTCTAAGCAGCGCTATACGTTTACAAATAAAATAAATATTTTCAGTGGCACAGTGATTTACATGAATACAGCTAACATTTGGATGGCTTAATGCATATAGCTAGTTATGTGATATTGTATAATTTATTGTTTTCTTAAATTGTTTTTTGCTACTAGTTTGACGTATGTTTGATCCTCTCTGTACTGACGTAAGTAAAGGCAAGGCACAAATAAGCTATTCTTAAACATTAATTATTTTAAACTATTTATACTTCATAGAACTGAGTTTACTATATAGTTAAAAGTTATTTTGTAAATATTTTTGTTATTCTACATTTTATTGATTGGTATTAATTAGTTTGTTTGTGACTATACTGCTATTGATAATTAAAATCATATATGCATTAATATAAACTAAGCTTAAAATGACATCGTAATTACAATATTTTTTAGTTTTCTATAGTATTTATAATTGAATGGATATGCTCCCAATATAATATACTTAAAATACACATTTTATCGAACATTAAAAGTTGAGCAAGTGTAACATTTGATTTTAAGTTTATTAATAATTTAAAAAGCCACCTTGTTAACTATTTTTATTTTATTTTTAGGAAATTACAACGTTTTATCTCAGAAAACTGTCTAAAAATCTAATCTGACTTTAGTCCATTTTAATGAATTTGGTAACTTTTAACATTAATTTTTGTGTCTTATTGTTCATTTCTATCTTTTGACTAATTTTGTCATTGTCTAAAGAGAACTAATTCTTCTTTCTACAAGATTATATTAAAGTCTTATCAATGTCAAGTCTAATATTTTAGTCAACATATTGAACCATTTCTGCGGGATGGTTAGTACCTTTATTACATTTAAAGCATGTGTTTGGAACTGAGTATATATTCCAGTATGTTGCTTGAAATAATCCATGTACAACTAAGTAGAAGATTGTGGATTGCCAGATGGAACTAGTTACATATAACACCAAATGGATATTATTTGACTTATGAGGTGGTTATTTGTGTTATTCAAATAATATGTTTTATATATAACGATTATGAAATTATTTTTCTCAACATATTTAGCTTTTTAGAATCTTGTATCAGTAAATAGTAGGGGTTTTGAAATTAACTTAGCATTGTGTTGGTTTTTTCATTCTTAGTATTTATATAGGAAGAAAATAGTAAAACATAGGGCTTAAGTTTTTTTCTTTTGATAGATTTTAACGAGTAAGTAGTTATTATCGTAAAAGCGTACTGATATTCTTAGTTTTTTTATATTTCGCACAATTAATGTTCTATTATTTCTGTTTGCCACATAAAAAACAAAGTTCAAGCATGTTGCAAGAAAGAAAATATGGTGTATGATAATATTAAATTATTATTATTTTGAACATAATTAAGTAATAGAGAATATGTGAGTTTTATGATGGTTCTTTTATTATTTATAATATAAAATTTTCGTATTATTTATAAAATAAATTTATATATTTAAATACGTTTATTTTTAGACATCTTTAAGACATTTCTTGATTTTTTAAATAAATTTTCTTCATTTCTGAATCAACTCGTTTCTTAGCTTTTGTTGCATTCTTTTACTGATACAAAATTCTCGAGTCAATAGTGTTGACCAAATTAATATATGATATATTCCTGTATGCTGACAAAATTTTAAAGCATGTAGATAAGAGGGTGGACGCTGTTGTATTGTCGAAAATGACGTCGTTTTTATTGTTGATTATACGAATATAGTAAAGTAAACTTATGGACTTACCTTATACGCCTATTTTAATAATATATTGTGCTGTTGCTAATCATGCTGTCTTTGACCCCATTTCCCAAATTGTGTCTATTATAGACGAACCCGAGGCAAAGCACATCCGCTTAGATGATGACGTGGGCATGTCTCTGGCTTTATCCCGTTTATCAGGGGCCGGTTCCCTCTTGCCTAATGGCTATCCCCCCAGTCTCATGCAACAGTACACGTAAATTCCTATGGGTATGCTCCATGGTCATGACATGTCGTTACTTCTGTAATCTTCTCCGTTTAGATTGGTCTGCAGCATTAACCAGCTGGTTTATAGAGAGAACAGTTCGTGACTCTAATAGTGCAGTTGCTACTAAAAATATGTATTCCGAAAAATTCAGTTATATTTTATGGCCAATTCCTACGTTAGAATATGTAACGCATACTATTATTCAGAACTGACTATAATTAGAATATTTAAGTTATACATTAGCTTTTATTATTAGTCATTATTATCAATAATTATATTAGTAAATACTTAGTAAACTGTTTTCTCTTAAATTATTATTAGGTAATTTTAGACTAATTCCAATACGATTTTCTGAAAGTGTATTTTTTGTGTATAACGTTTTTCTTACAAAATTATATATTTGTATTTTATGTTTATAAAATATTGCTTTATTGAAATTTGTTTATAATAATGTTTAGTTTCTTATTTGGCACTGGTTAAACGAATCATATTTTTATACGTGTGTGTCATATATATGTTTGTTTATTTCTTTAGTATCTGAACTCATATTAATCATACTACTTATTTGCATTCGTTTTCAATGACAATTATGTATAGCGTATAAAAATTATTATTGTATTATTTGTCACCGTAATATATTACTAATATTAATAAAAAAATGATAATGATTGTAACTTTAGTATAGCAATGTAACTTTAAGCTATTGCTCATAAATTTTAGGATATCATTATTGTTTGTTATTTTCAGTGACTTTTATTAATCCATCAAGTTAGTAATCCGACGAACACACTTGTTTTGTTTGGCTTAATTTGTTTTGACGTTTGAAGTTACGTTTATATTTAACATTTTCGAAGAATATTTTTAAATACATGAGATATATATTGTACCTTTTCAGCTATGGCTCTTCAGCAACAATCTCTAAGTGGCCAACTTGGGTAAGTCTTTCAGATAATATTTATTTGCTAGGTTTGGTTTATTTTATGATTCACCTTTTTTATTAATGTTACCCTGTATATTTTTTATGAAGATTTGATAAAAGCAACTATCCAGAAATCTATTACTCTAAGCTGATTCTATCTTTGTGATATTATTATTATTACTATATATTAGCATATAGTATTTAATATTTCGAAATAATAGATTTTGGAGTATTTTTGGCTGTGATGCAGCTCAAATTTTATCATTATCTTTGTTCCTGATATTTAAGTTTTTATTGAAGCATGTAGAAAAAAGGGTTATTTAAATGTGTCTTAATTATTATCTTTCTATTTGAAATATTATTATTATTCTCTATAAGCTAAATTATTATTAAATGAAGTGTCATTTTGATGTTAAATTTTATAAGTATTGTATACTAGAAAAGTGAAGGTAATTTTAACTATCTAAAAATGAAATATCCGGTTTAGTCTATTTCTATACTGTTTAACCTTTGGTTTCTTTACTTGGTTTGCTATAGAATTATGTTTATAAAATTTGCAAACATAATTCAGTTATAACGTAATATATACCACTTGGATGATAGGCATGTAATAACTCTTACAAAGGTTTATTATATATATATATATTTTGTAAATATATGCGATATGTAATATTTGCAAACAAATTATATTTAAATAGTACATATAATGGTATATGATCGTAGTGTTTCTGAAATAATTGTTCACTGC
>JAYRBW010015919.1:0-12987 GCA_036023295.1 Invenusta paracnida | reverse complement strand
TCTAATAGAAGCGCATCAATAATGTTCAAGTTAGAATAGAAGCGCATGCGCTTATAATAGCGTATTTACGGTATATAAAGTCAAGCTGAGACTTTAATTCACTTGGTTCGATCAATTCGACAAGGATAGTACTATTGAAGAAAACATACAATTACTACTTTGCTCATGCTTTCTACAAATCGGCTAACATATGCCAGTGAGCTTTTTAGTTGAATGCAGTTATAATACATAACATCGCTAATTACATAATTTAGCGACAATTCGTTAAACAAATAATTTTTAGTACTCAGAGAGAAAGCGAGAAACTGGTTTCTTAAAAAAAAACAGGTTGAACACAAAAAAACACAAAAGTTCATCAGAACTACAATACTTCGACACTAGGTGATGATGAAGGAGCGATTATATGTGACTGCAATCTAATCGATGAAAAAGCAAAAGTGACTAATTTTAGCAGGAATCATAGCTGATATGGAGGTGCTGTACCATTGAAGCAATGGAAAATAAAGTAACACAACTTGAGGTTAATCCATTGACGAATGGGAAGCAAGTGAACCCACCATAATTATGTGTGCTGCAATTCTGAACAGGTTGTAGACGTTGTACGGATTGTTTTGTGCAGCCAGGCAGAGAGGATAACATTTCAATTTGTAATTCATGATAAATCAAATGCGTTAATAATAATAATAATGATTAGTGTTATATCTTCTTACAGATGACAACAAATATGAAGTAGATTATGTAGAAAGAAAGAAAAACGGTAATGTTCTTTGTGTGCGCATCCATTTTTAAGTCTGAATCCATTGTGACATCGAGACACTTAACAATGAACTTGGAGTGACAGAGTTACTGCATACATTGAACGATTGAACATATTGGCCAGACGATTAGGAGAACCAACAGTAAAACCTCAGACTTGTCGGTGATCAGCTTTAACCGGCTGGTATTAAACCAGTCGTTTACATGATCAATACATTTTTTTATACGCAAGATATTGGTAGATACCTCAGGTAAACAAAAAAATATATGTATTTCTTCATATCATCAATGTAGATATGGTATAGTAAGCCATGATGAAAGGTGACATCTGCAACTGTTGCATTGTACAGGGAGTATAGGTAGGATCGATCTAATAAATGATCCTTGAGGTACTCCATATGTGAGTGGGACGAATGTTTATTTGTTACCTTGAACACCCACAACCTGGCATCTTTCAGTTAGAAAAGAACGTAACCATTACAAAACGAAACCATCGAAACAAACTCGAGTTGGTAAAAATCCTCCATAAAAACTGATAATATATGTATAAGAAATGTAGAGATTTCATGGAGAAACACTCAAAAGTTTTGTTTTACAAATATATTCATGGATCGATCATTGAAGTAAATAATACATTAATTAGGCGTTACATGAAAAATGCTTCCGTTTTTAGGTATATCAGTTGAGCTAACCAGTCTAATTAAACTGTTACAATACGTTCATTAAAACAAATTAAAAACAACCAACCATCAAGGAGCATTATGAACTATGCTGGTACATCAAGTTTACATGTTTAACATTTCAGACACAATCAAACAAGTAATTATTAAACGCTGTACAGTATACATAGTATAAAGCTCTTTTTATGTGAGGATCTGAAACCTGTAAGCATACATTTCACATGAAAATAAAAAAAAACTGCCATGAAGGTATTATTTTCAGAGATAAGAAGGACAAACATAAATTTCAGCAGTTTTTATCCAACATGTTAGTTTAATCAATATGAGTACTGTCTATCTGATAAAAAATATTAAAAATGGAATCCTCAAATGTATACTAAAACTATCTAAATTGCAAATATTTAATACACTATTCAATTGAAAGTAACATAGAAAAGTATCGTCACGATTTATATAGTTTGGCAGAGACGACGTATTAGTTTGACAAGGTCTCTAACAGAGACAATCGTAAACAACTGAGTATTCTCCTACACAGATTGTCTTCTTCTTCTTATCTCACCTGACAAGAGTGGCATTGATTAGTCTTTTTTGCACTGAAACACGATCAAAGCTTAGCGCAGTATTTGGGAAAGGTTCTGCTTCCTGATTATATCAAGAGAGCAGCAAGAACTTAGTTGGCATATGTGATACTTTTACAAATTCAAACACATTAAGTGTGTCCATTCCATTATTGGTGAGCACTCTCACGAAGAGACAGACACTTTGATCCCGCTACATCTACATACTGGATGCATACAAGGCAGCAAGAGTCATCTGTGATATAAACTATAAGTATTCACTTGATACTGGAAAAGGAGACATGATGTAAACAAAATTAATGTAGTAATTGTCCAGGATATTCGTAATTGGAAGTGAGACAAGTAAAACGCTACTTGATATCCATGACATTGACACTGTTAATGAAGGAGTAACAATTGAATGTTTATTCAAGAACGCAGATAATGCATTATTATCTTGGATCTTGCATTGAAAGCAATCCAGTTGAAATGTAGCTAATGTATTGTGCAGATTTGGTGAAGAAAGTTTGAGCATGGAAATCATGTCTAACGTACTTTAAATGATTATGTGTATTGATTTATCAATAACACAAAATGTGAATTGAAAGATCTGTGGTTGTGGTAGGAATTATTAAAGTTCATGAAACCGTAAGCTGAAAAATTGCACGCACCATTAGGCCCCTGAACCCACACTTCCAGAGACCTATTATTTTATTCTCATTCTTATAAAACCGGTACTAATTTTCGGTCTCGAGTAATCGCGCTAACTTCAACGCGCTCTAAATTTTTAAACCAAAACATCAAGCGTTAGTGTGAGTTGCTATTGGAGTCCACTATCACAAAATAATCACAAATAAATAACTCAGTGAAGCATGATTGGAGAATGCTACCACCCTCCTTGCTAGACGGAGATACACAATGCAATTCCCTTCTGCACCAGACGCGGTCTTGCCATTGCTCTCACATATCCCCAAGTGAGACAACAATTTCAATGAATTTAATCATTGCATCATTTATGCAGAACATCTTATTTTCTAGATAATATTATACCGATGGTTTAGGTAAACTATCTTGTAGGATATTTATCAAAGTATATATGTACACTTTATGTTGTATAGACGTTGTAAAATGTATATGTATAATATTGTCCAACTTGTTTTATAAAATGTAAAATATTTGTGTCATTAAATTATATTTACATGACTCACACATGAATACATCTATTAAACTATGAACTGCATCATCACCATTGGTGTATAACATATTTTTACATGTCAAGTTATTATGCAAACTATACCTAATAGGTTTACAACATTACTCGTAATTTCTGTGTTCATAATACATATATTTTACTAAATTAAACAACTTTTATATTGATATTTTGAGATATTATTTTTGTTTTTTAGAATACAAAATGCTTTTAAATAAATATTGTAATAAATGTAAATATTATTAGCAATTCTATACAATTACATTACGTTTAACACGTAACATTATATATTCTAAGTATATAAATAAAATAAGTTTCGTAAATATGTATTCAAATATTATACTATTATAAATAATTTTAAATGTTCACAATTAACGGTAGCTTACCTAATTCGCAACCTTTACCGAAGGGGTCACCAATGTAACCAACATTGCAAACACACTTCTTTGACTTCCATTGGCAAGTCGTATTAGCACCACATTGATTACAGTTAAAGCATATTTCTCCATTTCCAGTGAATCCCTCTGTGCACTGGCATCTTCCACTGCGACATTGTGAAAATCCTTCACACACGTGATCACAGGCTAGACATATGAATAGCAATTTACATAAATATATTATACATATTAAAACTTTAATCAATATAAAAAAAATAAGTGTCGACTATAGTATGAAATATTATATGGAATATGATCATGTTTATATAAATTCTGTATCAGTTTATGTGTTTTATTTGTATTTACGAGTATGAAGTTGTTTATCAATGTATAAATATAATATTTTATAACTATAGACTATATTTGTATACTACAATTAAATAATAGTGTATATATTTATACATGTATATGTATAATACATATATGTAGTTGTTTAATAATTCAAACATACTATTTTCAGCATGTGACTATTTGCAACACGAAAAAGTTTACATACTGTTTTGAAAATAAACTATACAGGATACACATTTTCATTTTATCTATTCATATTTATAAATTAAATGGAAATGTTTAGACTATAGCAATATATTAATTATGCTTTTAATGTAAAGGAAATAAAAACAATTTATACATATTAAGGATAGTCTTAAAACAACTTCGTATTAATTATATTACTAAAAAATACGTATTATTAACTTGTTAAAATATAATAACGATTTTTAAAATCTGAATTAACAACATGAATGTTTTTAGAAATGAAAGGCTTTGCATGACTGATATAATACTTACAAATGAGCTCAACAACCTTCTAAACTACAATACCTATACAGTTGTTTCTGCTGGCAGGTGTATTTATTTACTGAATAAGCTTTGAGAATTACCACATTTGACATGTTTTCTTAAAGTATTGACTAACTAAAGCAACTCGACATCGAAGAACATTATTTTCAGGAGTCGATTACTTCATCATGACAAAGACAATATACAGTAAAACAAAATGAAAATGTTTCACATAGTATAAACGTATGAATTATAATCTAATAAATACAAAATTAAACTTTAATAAAAATGTATATATCGCTTCAATTCCCTTTGGTGTGGGAACATTTTAATCAGCATAATATATAATTTTTGTCATTTTGAGATCCATGATACGCATAATATATATTTTGTAGTCTTCTGTAACTTTTAGTATTGTGTCCCTTGACTCCGTGTTTAAGCTTAAAGAATAATGAGGAGTACCATCACTAAATAATTTAATTGATAACAAACTAAATTAAATTATTATCTTAACATTTGATAAAACGTATAATTTCATTTTACATTTTACATTTCATTGACTACTCGTTATGTTCTGTTTTACAAACCAGTAGTTTTAACCATGATGTCCATTATTACTAAGTTAATTATTATTTCAAATTGTAATACCAGTGGATTAGAATCGTTTTCGTTTCATGTAAAAAATATAATTGTTGTAAACTGATAAATACATATCATAGACTTCAAAAATAAACTACTTGATGTCGTTGGTCTACTTAAGATATACACACCAAGCTACTATAACTATAGCGATTTAACCAGTTTTTAATTAAACATGCCTATTGTATAAATATTGTTGTTGAGATAACCAAATGTGTTAATTCATTACGTAATAACATGTTCTGATTATTCTACATTGAAAGAGTAATAATATGTTCTATTCAGAGTTCCCACACTTATTCCAAAATTATTTTCTAAGGCTAATTGAAAAAATCCTAGGCTAAATTTATACATTTTCAGAGCTAAAATAATAAAATTTCAGGACTAAATCATTTTAATAATGTAGGTGTTTATCTTCTCCAATACAATCTATACCTAATTTTAATTAAAAAGCTAAACAAATGTGAAATTTAAACTCAATTTATTGATTCATATCAAAAACATTTATTACGTGCTTAGTAGAAGTAAATTACATTTCTCAATTAGTTATAACAAATTATTGGTTACAGTAAAGTACGCTATATTCAAGTATATAAGTAATCTGCATGTTGCATAATCTATACAATTGATTGGTGATAGCATAGCTATAATAATGCTGGATGATAAAGACCTGCTCACACCAGAAAAATGATTTCCGTAATTTGTATGTTTATTTCCGTATTTTCACTAACGTAAATCAATAGTTGCTATATTTTTTACAAACCCTACAATTGTGATGCACAGAACAATTTAGATAGATACACATGTTATATGTTAGTATATTAGTATATTAGTATATTTTCAAAACGTGCTTTACATATAATATGTAGGTACAAAACACAAAATAAACAAAAAATATGACATATTTAGATTAACACATGAAATGAACAAATAGTTCTAAAACAAGTTATATACTCGTGTTAAGAACCAAAATTGAAAAACTTATAATATTTTCATTCCTGCATTGTCATTTATTGGCTTGATTGTTGATATAGAATAGATATTATCGAGTTATAGTGACCCACGAATGTGTAAATATGTGCTCTAATTCTACATATTGTAACAATTAAAATGTTGTAGAAATGTATACACTACAGAAAAAACGTACATAGTCGATAGAAACAAATGGATAAAGTACAAATATGAAATAAACACAAGCACAGTTCAATAGTGGTCAACATTTCTGGAACTGATGCAAAATGTTACAAGTCATAATAATAGTAAACCAAATACTCAAGGACTGCACAATTCTTTGATTTTTGAATCAAACTTGCTAATCATTTCCTTTTTTTCCAGGGCATTTTTTTTCCAGTGCATTTTTTATTTTTTCAGCATAAATTATATATATGCCAAAAATGTTAGCACATACAAAATAATATTATATGCCAAAAATAATTTTTTGGACAACATCTATGTAACCTCTTAAATCCATATAACTGCTTAAATCCATGTAACCCCTTATATCAATGTAACCCATACACAATTAAAAGCCACAACACAATTAAGCATCTCCTCCAAATAGCAATTACCACAGAAAAATATTAATTAACAACCAAGTTTATTGTTGTCTTTAACATTCTAGAAAAAAGCAGGATTTTTCATTATAAATTACAGGTCTGTAATTTAAAAAAATATATTTTTTATTTATTTTTGTTGACAATGACTTTTTTTTTAAATTAAAAAAAAGTATTACAAGACTTAAAAAGTATGGAAAAGAAATTTAAAGTAGTATGATTTATAAAGTTAAATACATTACTGTTTGCTTTTTCATGTACATTTTTAAGACCTGAGTGTGTGTACTGCTTACTACAATGTTTTGGTTTTAGTTTTATACCTAGTTTGCTTTTTGGTATTTTGCTTATTTAAATGCTGCTATTTCAGTATTTGTAGGTTTCAGAGTTTTATTTCACCTTTATTTATATGTTAGTTTTCTTTAGTCTGTATTTTTCCAGGAGTTCATTGCATTTCACACACATACACACACATATTAGAACATGCATATAATCTATACTGCAAGAACACCCTTTTATTGTATATATTATATGTATTGTGTCCTTAGTGATAGTATAATCGCATCTTTGTATGTTTGAATATTTCTAAATATGCTGTATATATTTCTATGCTTGTATGTTTGTGTTTTATGAACATATTTGTATATTGTTGTGAATGTTCAATGTGTATATGTATAACCAACGATTAATTTATATTAAATGTTTTACCTAAACTATAAACTCAAAAACCAAATATATTATTAAATGCCATCCAATCATGTACACATACCTATGTTCTGAAATGCTACATATATGTACATACTATGCATATCAACTCGGAATATAATTCTTTAAATGGATAAGTCTAAAATCGACATATAATTCTTTAGAAAGTAGAGAATTGTATAATTTAATATGGCTTTATAAACAATCAGTACTAATTTTAAAGTTTGAATGTATTTATGAAATATGTTAAATAACAAGGAATACATACAGAGAGTATTATTACAGAGATGTCCATGATACACATTTTAAATGTATGTGTATTTTTAACAAAAATAGGTGTTATTTGTATATATAAAACATATATTTGGTATCATTAAAAACATTAATTCAACATAATTATCCCAACGTGGAATAAAGTCAAGATATATACATAGATATATTTCAAGATAATATATATTTTTCTTGCATCAGACTGTATATTAACAGTATTTTTGCTTTTACACAATATCCATACTATGTATCACTATCACAATAGTACTTTTGAGATATTTATCTTTGAAAACTGTTTAGTTTATTATTTATCATATGTTTGTTAACACAACTTTTTATCTGGAATAATTCATTGTGTGTGAATATCTGACTGAACTGTTAGCATATGTTTTAGTATTAAATTATTCCTGTTGCCGTTTATCTCGATCGAAAATACTAGATGGAAATACATATTATGTCTAAATTGTCATTGTCTATTCGCCATAAAATGAATCATTGCATTAAAAATATTCTGCCATTTAGACGTTGTAATCAGCATTATTCTAACACTTGTGAAACATGAAGAAATACTGATTAGTAAAATATACAGTCTTATAAAGATGTGTATGGAGCTTTTATTTATGTACGTATAATTAAAATGTATATACACTATTGTTATATCAATAAATACAGTAATGTGTGTTTATACAAATATTACTAAACTAACAAATTTCGAAGCATTAAGCAGATTTAATGCATCCAATTTTCAAAGTAATATCATAGTATCTAAGTTGATACATTCATAAAACGAGCGATCAACTACCATTTGCATAAAAAATGTTCAACTCCCCACAATAAAATAATTACATTCACATCTAGTACAGATCAGTTTTTAATAAAAGTGAATACAAATATTGTGGTATATGTTTATGTTACAATTTTGAAATGAATAACCACTGTACTTATCTTACATTTGAAGCACTCAATAGTCGGGTCACCTTGTAAGCCCTCATCACACTGGCAACCAACTGATATGTTAGTACAGAAGGTGAATCTAGCAGCACACGCATTGCAATCGAAACAGTTATTCACACCGTCCCCAATGAAATCTTTTATACAATAACACCTTCTCCGATTGCAATCTTTGTCTGTAGTGTGGCAATCAGTTCTCAAAATGGCATCTCTGTGACAATTTGGTTTTGCTACATATTGGATCGTATATTAAGATGAGAAATATGATAAGTGGCAAGTAAAGAAAATGATACACAACATTATTTTGTAATGTACATAATTCGCAAGTAAGTGTATTTATATTAAAAATTTCATTTATACAAAAAATAAAGACAGTACACGAATACTAAAAAATACCTTTAACTATAATAAAAATAATTACTAAATGTGAATGAATATCATTTTTTTATTAATGGTGGTATATTACTAGATTTATGGACTTTATTGTATGCGTATCGTAGTATAAGTAATACTTAGTTATCTCAGTGTCATTTATCAACAATTAAGTTATATTTCTAAAAGTTTAATTTGCGATGATAAAACATCATGATTCATTAGGATTAATAGGTGACATTTATTTTTCGATAGATGAGCAGAAAATATATGTTTATAAGAAAACAATGTAATTTTATTTTGTAATATTTTGTGAACGATGCGTCGGTAAGAAAGTATATGAATTAAAGTAAGTACTAATCGTTAAAATACATGTTATCATAGTATATACGCGTATATTTCATAATTTTATATCGTTAATAATTATATCGATTATTATATTTTATCGTTACTCAACATAGACAAGTTATACATCTTATTATATATCTATAAATAAATATATTATATCACCGAAATAACTTACAGAATTTCCCATAAATAAGTACATCACAAATGACGAATGGACGATCTAAAACAGCATCGGCAACATAAAGCATGATAAATTGGCCCCGATTGTAGCATGGCATAATAACAAAATAGCCATTCTTCCGCTTTCTTCTCAGAGCAAAGCATGTGTTGTTTGGTGGATTTTTGTCGCCAAACTGAAATATGTAATTCAGTGTATACATAATATAGAGAGAATGAATAATATGCCACAATTAATCTATCCATACACAAATTTTGTGCACTCGAGATGGAGGGAAAAAGTATTAGTATACTTTTATTAGTATACTCATATACTTTTTAAACTTCAAAAAAGAGAAATAGTTTAAAGCGTAACATGTTTATATCGATATGTTAATATAATATATATACATAAATATATACATACACATATACCTAAAACCACTTAAACCTTTATACAAATTAGTATTGTACAATGTAGTCATTTAAAAAAAGTCCAAATTAGTATTTAGTAACAAAATAGTAACATTTTTTGTATAACATTTTATTAATATTGTGTACTAATTTTATTCAATTTTGGATAAATATATTAGCGTAATCAGTACTTCAATAATAAATTCGTATATTCGTAGTTAACGAGATGCATGTTATGTAAACTTGCATCGGAAATATGCATGTAAAATATACAACATTACTTATATTTTACACACAGTGATATCAATTTCAGGTCACGTGAAGATATTTTAGGATTTTAATTTTGGAAAAACCACGAAACCAAAAGTACTTAATTTGTATATTTACTAGAAAAATACAGGATTGGGCAGATTTTTAGTAGCTCACACCCGGGAGGGATAGTACTAGAAGTGCCGGACTTAGAATATACCTACAAGCGCCAAACACGTCAATTGACGATTTCCATGTTTAACCTATTTTGTGCGTAATAACAATTATAATACAACCTAAAATGATTTTATATTCTCTAGATTATTATTTAAGGATACATTTACAGTCATGAAAGTATAGTGATGTACCTAAAATATGAAGATAAATCAAAAATAAAAAAAAAAAATAAAAAATTAAAACGTTATATATGTTTTTTTATAAATGAATCAATGTTTAGAACTTGGAAATACTTTTTTTGATTAATATACTCGATGTATTTAAAAAAATCTATTTTTGGAACTTTGAAATACCAAAAAAGAAGACACATTTATTGGCTCATTAATCATATTTTCAGAGTGAGTATTATTTTAAAATATTTTCACAATCACAATTTATAATTCACATAGGCCAGATGACATCAATTATCGGCGCAAGAAGCACTTAATGCCATCGTGAACCTCTCATCAGATAAGTCAGGTGATGAATCTGATAGAGATCCAGCAGTTGACAATGAAGAAGACATACAGCCACAATC
The DNA here is from genome assembly GCA_036023295.1 of Invenusta paracnida. NCBI lineage: Eukaryota > Metazoa > Platyhelminthes > Proseriata > Coelogynoporidae > Invenusta > Invenusta paracnida. The sequence continues at coordinate 2,159 of JAYRBW010015919.1, read as the reverse complement.
GGATGGTTCCTCAGGTGATGAAGATACCGATGAAGCAGATGGAGGTCAATTGGAAGGTCGAGATGGTACTCGATGGTGAATTATAACCGCAGAAGGAGCTTGACGAGGAAGAGCCGAACAAAGAAATCTATTCAATGAGAGAGTTGGTGTGACCCGAGTCTGTGCAAGAATTGTGACACCCCTTGATGTCTGGAAAGAAGTTTTCGAAGAATGGAGCCTTCGCCACATCGTCCAATGTACCAAAGAGTTTGCCAGTCTAACTATTGAGAACATCACTGAGGATGAGTTGGAGAAATTCACTGGACTGCTTTATCTCAAGAGAGTAATGTATCAACGCAATTTTTTCTTCGAAAATGTGTGGTCTACTTCGATGGACTCAGCCAACTTCAACAGAACAATGTTCAGGAATCAAATGCGTGAGTTAAAAAAGTGTATTCGCTTTAACCATACATAGTCAAAATAGGTGTCGCAACCTCGACAAGGACAAATTCAGCCTTATTTCGCCTATTCTGGACCGCTTTGTGGAGAACTCTATGCGATGCTTTATCCCAGGACCTTATCTAACCATTGACAAGCAGCGCCAAAATGCCTTGCAGAACTCCTGCTTACAAACAAAACCATCACCGCACAGTTCGCGCCAACTGTTGAGAGCATGCCTCTTCCCGACTCCGTTTTTACGAATGTGACGATCTTCATCTCATCCGGTATCAAGCAAAGTCCAAGAAGGTTGTCTACATTTTGTTGACGCAACATCGCGGTGCTGTTGTCGAATTGAAGGAAAGAAGAAGCTTGCCACAGTACTCTTTTACAATGACAATAATTTGGCGTTGACATTCTGGATGCAATGTGTCGACAATCATCAACGAAATCGAGATGTTGTAGTTGGCCGTTGGCCGTTTTTTACAACATTTTACACCTTTATGGCATCAATTTATAGATTATTTTAAAAAACAAACAAGTAGTCGAATCAGTCGTCGTAATTTCTACCTCGAGCTCTCAAAAGAACTTCGCAAAGATGCACTGCTCCTCAACGATCTGATGCTCCTCTACTTGAACTTCAACAACGGGTCATTTGCGCAATCAAAACAATTACTGTGAGAGAAATCGTACATTGAATATTTGTCGAGTCAATAGAAATGGATTAATAACAACTATAAGGGAAATTGTCCATCTATGTAATGCAGACACACGGCACCAAACGATTTCAATTATAACATAAACTGTTTTGTGGTACAACGCCACATTCTTATTGTTAACTCAATGCAGGAGTATCGATTGCATTGAAACTGCGCTTATAGGTATATATTGGTGAGATGTAAGGAGAATTTTCAAATCAGAACAACTACCTGATTCAAGCATATCTCCTAGGAATTGTGTCAAGACTTTATACGTAAAATTGTTTGAAGATTCTAGCAATGAAAGTCATTTTTCAATAGCTGCTAGAATAACCGAGCTATCCAGAGTTTTAAAAAAACTATTCTATCTATCAAATATTAAAAAGCCACTATTATTTTACCACGAGTAAAAGTTCTCCATGGTGCCACGTTTAAAACAAAAATTCCGTTCTAGAGATGTTTATTTATTTTTGAGTCTGTCATAAACCAGTTTGCGGTAAGTTTCAAGCAGTTATGCATATAAATTGCCGCGATGAATAACTTTTTCACAACTTTAAAATATTTTTGACATTCTTTGATTATGAATGTTTCCCGCGTTGAATAACTATTTTCACACAACTTTATAACATTTTTGACATTCTTTGGTTTTGTTATTGATGATACGATGCCTGTAAAATAAAAACCTCTATATATATATATTATATTGCATATTTGTTTTTTATCGTACTTTAGAAGTGCTTTTTACAATAACAGGTGTAATCATGGTTTTCATTATTGCAATAACACTTTGAAAAATTGTTATCTGAAAAAATACAGAAACTTTGATCATTTTTATATATAATAAAACATAATTATATTATAGTACATAATAAACATTTGTAATATAGTACAATAAATCAAATTAATATTTTAATGTACATTTTCTGAAATCGTCAATTAACGCGTTTGGCGCTTCTAGGTATATTTATGTGGAATCTACAGATTGTACTTTATGTTACTATATTTATTGACAATAGTTCATTTGTGTACGTGACTAGGAATAAT